>JAQPZY010001595.1:1620000-1830000 GCA_029931535.1 Margaritifera margaritifera | reverse complement strand
CAAAAGAATATTCTCAAGAATGAATGCAGAAAAATGATTTAATTGTAACAGTAGTCATTAAGCGGTAACAAAATAATAGCCATGTTACATGTTGTTTTTTTACCTTGTAAGAGCACAGCTTGAATGTATCATATCAATAGCAATTATTTCAATAAGGAAGAAGATTTTTCGATTTTTAAACAAGTTCAGCATATGCGGATTTAAAGGTTGTCACTAGTTTTAGCATAAAGGAGAAGTCCTACGCAAACTTGGGGAGCTATTAATAATTATTTGTTTAAAAAAGAACTATTTTGCTGAACAAAATTATAAATATGGCTATGTGACAGAGATATGCCTTGACCACAAACATAGGCTTGAACATTTGATTGAGGTAATAAGAATTAAATGTATACAGCCTTTATTTGTTTAATTACACATCGATGACAATACCAGTGTTGTTGCTCTTGAAGGTATTCAAGATGAGGAGGCAATGTTGATCTTTACCAGCGGTTTGATATTGAAATGTATTTTCATGTTAGTGAAATGTAATTAAAGAACCTTTAGAAAAGAAGATATATTTTTAGAATTGAAAATAACGGAAACCCCATAGGTGTTGTTACTAATGTTGGAAATCACTAGGGTATAGGATCACTGATCAGCTAATTTTTTTTATTTTCAACCTTTTGATCAAGAGTTATCGCCTAAACCAATCTACATGTATTCTAGAACAATATAACAAAGCGTAATATTCTATGACTTTCAAATAGGAGGGTTGCTTATTCTCCCGATATGTGCATCGCATACCATTGTCTAGAGGAGTGGTAAATCAGTCAGAAACTAAATAAATGATCGTGCTCTCTCTTTGCTGAAAACACACTGTCCTCAAGACCCAGTTTATTGGAAAAACCGGGTCATGTGTATGAATGATGCATTTAATCGGTGTAGTCCCAATTTATCTTAAAATTGCTGTTTACTATTTGGATTTAATCACCTGGTAGATTTAACCCAGGCTTAAAATAAGTTTCCTGCAGGGTCTATAATTCAAACCATGTTTTATTTGCTTTCTAAGAACCTTAATGACGAAATGGCTGTTACGCGTAAGTTTATAAAATAAAACAAATATGGAACCAGTACATATTATGTTTTCCTCCATTTTTCTACAAAATCCAAACGTTACTATTACGTAAATGCTTTTCTCTGATCCAAATTAAATGACCAACCGGAAATAAATCTAAGATTGTCTTAAGTAAATATTAAAGCTTTCACAAGCAGGGTTAAGTGTAACTTCGTTTCATAATTGCTCCTTTCATTTCTCAGTAAATAACGGAGGAACCTATCATGATCTCTGTTAAAATCACATATTATTCGCCATGTACATTTAAAACAGCTGAAAAATAACGACAATTAATTTGCAATTAGAATTAAATTGAGTACTTTTAGCAGACAAAATCTCATTTTAGATGTTCAACCAAAAGAAAAACAACACACACACACATAGATATATATATATATATATATGTGTGTGTGTGTGTGTGTGTGTGTGTGTACATACATATTTTTGTATCCATGTTCACATATTTGCAAGTACTTCGTGCTTTTTTGTTAGCTTACTAATGCGTATTTTTTTCATCTCCTATAAGATTGCTTGTTGTTTACGTTTAGCTGTTGATCAAGCCAGCAAGATTATGACTCAAAGGTGTACAATACATACTACTATATAAATATTGAACGTCAGTTTTCACTTCAGTTTTAATCAAGTATGCATTATTCTATCACGACGAATTAATCCAAATCTATCAATGGTTTAAAAAGAATTGGCTGTATAAGTCGGTTAAATTTTTGAGAGCTTATATATTCTACACAATAGTATGGATACGAAAAGAAATTGAATTTTTATATTCCTTTAAAAGCAATAAGGACATAACTCGAATTTCGTCAATAACTGTAGTAGTTTAATTAATGTGTGAAGAAAAGATTCGACACCTGTATAAATTAAAAAGTATTTTAGCATTAATATTTTCTAACGAAACATGTTTATATCTTGAAATATTATATAATCTTCAAAATTATTTAACTACTGAAGGGTAAGATAAAAGCTAACAACATTTATATGTGTCAGGAGTCCAACCGCTACTTGCAGTTATACAGTTTCTTTCCACCATGAGCGGCCGAATATAAAACAAGTACCTGAGACAAGCGTCTTGGTTTGAGTAGCAACCATTACTTCATAAATGCACATACAGTAGTAATCTAAACTTATATTTTTTGTTTCTGTTTTTTTTTTTCCTCACTGGTCAAGTTGAGCTGTTGTAAGTGCTTTAGAAAACGTCCACGCGTTGTTAGTTTTAGCTTAGATTGATTTTCAATTCAGAGACTATGCATCGCCTACACATAAATAACGTTAAATACAGTTAAAGTATGTTTTTGTTTCAAGGGTGTACTTTTGGAAATAAAATCAAACAGGTGATAAATTGATGTGTACCTAAATATGTTGAAGAATCCAAGCACAGGATATCATTGATTTTAGAAGCTAAAAATGTAGCCCTCCGCCCAAAAATCGATTTAAAAAAACCATTCCAACAAAATTAACGAACGGGGACAAAAAACATATACATGCATATTTAAGAGAGGACAGAAAATAAAATCAGTTTTTAAGCTTCAGTAGAGGAAATAGAAAAAAAAAGAAAGACGGACTTCTTAAATATCTATTATAAATAATCTTGCATGAAATCGCGCAACGATTTTCAATATGTATTCATTCTATAAACACAAAGCTATTTTATACTGCCTTATACCAGATAATATGTTAGAAGAGATGTACTCGACAATATGGCAGCTACTTTACATGAAATTATTTTCATATTAGTTTAGTCAAATTTGATGAACAAAAATAAGTATCACATATATAATATTGTGATAAAAAGAATCAGGACAGTTTGCCTCTTTTGCGGAATTTTGTATGATTCATGGCACGTTTAATTATCGTAGTAGTCGTGACTGATACTGTTCATTTACAAACAGAAACGAGTCATTTCAAATATTTAGTTTTCATATCTACAACACCAGCAAGATAAGATTTCACCCGTTTTTACCACACGTGTCTGAACGTGAATTTTGCATTATAAATGCATTGTACTGAAATAAATTATTCATATGTTGAACTGTATGTTATCAATACAATATGGGCACTACACAAAGTCGACTTAATGATCCAAATGATAACTGGTACAACAAATCTAGCAGAAAAGCTATTGGAAACAAAACTGAATACCATACATCAAATGCATGTCACTTTAAGAGGAGAAAATTTTATATTCATGGGGGTTATTCGAATGGAAGATATTATTGGTGTGGTTCAAGCCAGACTGCTTATGTTCTCATAAGACATTGCACCTGTGGTTCCTATAATGATGGTACTCCACTGCAGTACGTGTCCAAAGATTTGTATCCCACAGATTTCGGAGAAAAAATTGAAATGCACATATATAAAAAGTGCGGATATTCTCGTGTACTATTAGCAAATGGTCATACACGATTGGAACAAAACTGTTTTTGCGCAAGAGAGTAGATGATAATTATTAGAATGTACATAAGTGAGGTAAGGAATTATTAAAGCACACACTTTTTAAAAATTAAATGATTCCCTTCTGTATTTGAAATTTAGTATTTGAAAGAATTTTTACCCCTTGACCATTTAGAAAAGAAACATGCTTTTAAAGATGTCCCTGGAACAAATATGCTTATGACACGCGAAACGATTGTTTTACAGTGATCACAGGTGCGGACAATTATGAATATATAATGATCTTATCTTTATCTGCTTTTATTTTCTGCTCGTTCTTTTAATATTATTAAAGTTTCATAACTAAATTTATTCATTGTTTAATTATTTTGTTCTAAAGTAATAAAACCCATGTTCTTCATCCCGTCCACTTCATTCATAACTACTTAAGGAGATCATATCGAATAAAGAAATCAATAAAAATCAATTCAAAAACGAAACTTTATCTTTTGACCAGCTACGAAATGGATTCTAAAAGAAATATCCTCTCTATGTATATGCGCATGAGAAAGAGAAAGCAGAATTGTTCACGAGTATTGCCTATGATTATGCACGACTATCTCTTGTTGTTATGATTTTTTTTATTAATCAAATTCTATGAAACAGACAAATTATTCTTTGTATCCTGACACTGTTTTCAATTTCATTATACCTTAATTGTATAATATTACTGGTCATAACTATTTACTCAACAACCAAAGTCGTGTTCTCTGAAGACTTCAAAATGTTCGGCCAAATATTCGCCTCATTTACATCTAGGGTTATGCACGGTAACTTTCTGATAATTACCTTCAATTGACCTGAATCATGGTGATTGGTATGCCTAAAGCAATTCTAACTTATATCGCGTGTTTTAGGGTAGTCATGAGAAGAACCAAATTTTGATTAAAACATTTATATCAATACACAAAATTAGATGCACAGAGCTTTTTGTCATATGTATCTCAAATATTTCATGTAAATGACTTCAAGGTAACATCAGCGACTGAAGCACCAGACCAATTATTTGCGATGACATTAGTCCGAAATGCTATTTTCCTAACGGATTGTTAACACATCTAACCATCAATGTATTTAATAGCGTAATTGTACAGTGATCCAGTTATGTGTGACATGATTATCGAAAGTGTAAACATCTTTCTATTGATATTACTCGGACTACAGTCCCATTTCTGTCAGATAAATACATGAACGATTTGCATCTAACTTGCTGACTGTATTTCTACAAATTCATATCATACTTTATATAACAGGACACAAAAAGTGCAGCGAAGCTTTCACCTGAGTAATTCTTTATATGTTGGGCATTTACTATATGTTTTCATAATAAATGTGTGAACATAAACTATCCATTTATTACAGGCTTTTAATTATCAATATATCACTTCGTGATCCATAGTACCTATTTCACCTATAGATGTACTATATAAATTGGTTATATATCTATGTGTATATTGAACTTCCTCAAGGAGGAAATAAAAGATTAAAGGAATTTGTGAACAGGCATAATGCGCATGAAAATCCTAAACTTTCTGAATATTTTGAATATTATACGTCATTAGCAGCAATATCTTTATCAAAGTCAGGTGGAAAAAAGTCACTCCTGTACTGATTCAGATCTCAAACTTAGAGTGATGTTTCTTGAGGTTTATGTAAATATTCAAATACAGCCTTTATGGGTTAGAGATTAAACAGTGCAGCTCTTATTAAGCATAATACGTGGCTCTTAATGAACACTAGTCGAAACAATCAGGTAAAATAGGATTAAATACCATCGGCGGGCACAGTTGTTGAAGAGAAGCTATTTTTTAAGCGCACTATTAAATATCAAATGATATCTAGTCTACACTACTTCTGCACTGCGTGTTGGTAGTTAGTTTCAAATATATATATATATATATATATATATATATATATATATATACATATATATATAATATATATATATACACATATATATATATATATATATATATATTATATATATATATATATATATATATATATATATATATATATATATATATATATATATATATATATATAGTAGGTAGGGGAGTTTCAAAGCACCAACATTCTAACAAACTTTTGTTTTGATTCGTATTGACAATTTGCATTACGGTGGATTGGAATGACACAGAACGATTCAAGTAACTATTTTAGTGAAAAGCAGCAGAAAATGTCACAGAATTATGATGGCTAAGCCTTCTCGGTTGTCTTCAATGGATTTTTAAACAAGTCATCCATGGTTTCAGTCTCTTTACTGATGATTGTTACTAAAGCAGGGTATCATGAATTTCTTTGGTACATCTGAATCCGCCATTTTACTTAAATGATTCCTAAGGTGGCCTAGGTTAAAATGTTGGGGTTTTTTTGTCTCGCCAAAAATAGTTTAAACAAAACATATTAAAGATATAATCAATGCTCAGTATGTCTATATTTATCATGCTTGCGATAATCTCGAAAAATATTTGGCTTTCATTTGTTATTTCTAAAATACTCGATTTTATTATTTCGTTTCATATAAATATCACCTGGGTTATCAGTGTTTCGTTCAGAAAAAAAAGTAGTGATATTTTCTGTTTGTTTGTTTATATTTTGCACTTATTTTCATCCGAATTTAATGGTTTGAGTTTGCATTTTTCATATTTATGTATATATGTGTGTTCGTTACTATCAGTGTTTATTATTATCATCTACTTTCCCTTGCAGATGATCAAAGAAGAGAAGCGATCATCTTAAAATGTGGGGAATTTCTGCTATTCTACGTTTCTTCCCTCACCATGTAGCCCATGTGTAAAGTAATACGTTGTTGCTGATTGAAACCATTTCGGATCTTTTGTGGCTTCTTCGATTTGAATATAGCAGTGTCGGAATGAAGCAAACAATATGGAATGATATTTTGCTAATTCGACATCAAATGTTGTGGCTGTTTTCAAAACAAAAGGATTTTGTCAGAAGGACCAATGGTTTTCTTATACTGTATTGAATAACGATGATAACACTATTACAACACTAACGAAAAGAAGTGAAATTGTTTTTGTCGTTTTTAGCTGAATTATTGTATAAAATATAAAGTAACATCAACCAATATACTGAAGTATGGTACTTTTTTCATGATACAACAGTTTATGTACGAGCCAGGAAGTATTCTTCTTCAGCAAAGTTAAACATCGATGCACGTCTTTCAGCAAAGTTCAAACGATGTATTTGTCTTATATTGATATTCGCGTTGGTCTTATATAAGCTAATGATAGTATTAGACAAACCAATACACACATCTCGTAGATAATGCAACACTTACATTGTTTGCTATCCCATATATACTATGTATAAATCTTACAGGCATACTTCGCTTTCCTGAAGCAATTGAATTCTTCAAAACATTATAATTCCCAGCCTAAACGTCCCCGAGCAGACAATAACATTTATAATATGGAAGAGTTAGCAATTTATTTTGAAGCATTTACTCTATCCATCTATCCTGTCCTTAAGTCTCTCTCTCTCTCTCTCTCTCTCTCTCTCTCTCTCTCTCTCTCTCTCTATATATATATATATATATATATATATATATATATATATATATATATATATATTTGTAGACACATGCATGTGTATATGGAATGCAACCCAAGAATCTGAGAATTAAGGACACACACATGGAACCTGGCCAGAGTGTCCTTAATTCTAAGTTGTCTTCGACAGAATTTGCTTAATGCTGAGATGTGCATACTTATCAGTGTCAATTATAACATCTCGTCTTTCCTCCTGAAGATGTAACCAGCCATAAATAAAGATACATGTCATTATTTATTAAGAAATACGATTTCTAGCACTCTAACACCCTTAATAGCAATCTAAATATATATTCAGAAATGAAATCAGTGCCAGTGCTTTATGATGAGATTTCTACAATGGATGACCTTCATGTGTCATAAAATTCGCTCTTAAAATTTCGCATGGAAATATCGAAATAATAAAAAAACGATTTTTAAGACAGTCGAAACACCGTATTTTTTCTACAAGTGAGCACAAGCTTCTTAAACGTGTCATAATACCATCTACGTAATAATTTTGATTATTGTATTACTTCTCTACTAGCTTTGTTTTGATTGGTCAAATTGATATAAGCTGCATTTCTAAAATATAATATCACCCTCACGTGAGCACGCGAGGGTACTATCAGATTCCAAAGTTACTTCGGACGGTTTATTTCCAAGCTCTTAATGGAGGCCTCCGTGTAAAAATATTATATATAAAGCTTTTTTATCGTCTCTGTCTCGTCTAGTATTCCGTGCAAGAGAACAAGACCTCGTGGTTCATTTAAAGTTGGGCTCCAGAGAGAGTGGTTTACTGAATTAACATTGTAGGCGTATATTCATATAATTGGCCTACAATAGTAATCTACATGTTGCGAAATTTGGTGTACGTGATGGGTAAAGAATTTGTCTTTCAAGAAATACAATTTGGGGGCGCAAACAAACGCTACAGTATTCACTTATAGGACAGAAAAATAAATCATTATACCATCTAAGCAATGCAAAGAAAAACTATTTTGCGATAAGTGATGTTGAAAACATACAATGGCGTTAATTAGAGATGTGAAATACGAACGTTATCTCTTATTCTTAAGCAATCCATATTCTATATTTAGATTGTGATAAATTCATGTGACCAATCTATTTATATCCTGGATAATTCTCACATTTTTATATATAAAAGCTTTGTCTTTTGCAAATTGTTTCATTTAGATTTGAAGACAGCACAAGCAAAATACAAAACAATAATAACGAAATGAATCTCCTTCAACTGAACGCACCAGTCATCCAAATCTGGAAGACACCTCGCAAACAAAGCACAGCCTCAAATACAGAGGAACATCACCATTCAGAGTGCGGATATATTAAGGTATGGGACTGGGTCATTGAAAGGCTCGATGTAAAAATGTGCCTATTGATAAGACGATGTGTATGTGGAAGAAAAACGGATAAAAGCCATTTACTAAAAAAGAGACGCTTGACCTCTTCAGAATTTGAAGAAGGTGTAGAACTTCATTTTTACACTGAAGATCATCGACAAAACTGCGACTACAGTGTTTCAAGAAAAGATAGAGGCATGTATGGAAATCCATCGTATGTGCATGTTAAGACTTGCTATTGTCCAAGGGTGTATTAGGTAAGCAGTCACAAACGAGTTACTTCTTGCTGTAATTGATAACCGTAGGTCCAAAGTGAGAAATATTTGATAACATCAGTTTATAGCAATGTAATCAAAGATCTGTATAGAAATATATTTAATAACGTGACATTGAAGAATAATACTATGGTCTTGTAATATAATAGTGTCCCCCTTATTGCAAGCAAAGACCTAATAAGCTTTTCCTTCTTAAAAGTGTAATACTTAGTATATTGTCGACAATCATTGGAAAATATTGACTTTCATATTCTAATTATTTAGTATTATTCATGCTTTGTTGAAAGAATAATGACTTGACGATACTAATATATTGAAATACCTTCATGCTGTGACAACATGCAAAAACTATGCTCTTTTATGTGCAATTGATTCTCTATCTTCACAAAATCAATACTTTTGCATCTATATTCTGGACTCAAGTAGACTTTTGTATGCGTATTTAGTTGTGTAAAATATCAGTTTAAATTGGAATGGCAACAGTAATTATTTTGGAAGTTTCAAATAATATGTATCACATAATTTCAAATTATACTTAACTTGTTCTCCTTTCAGGGCAAATTCAAATGTAGAACAGAATCCTTAACATCATGAAAATGAACACAACAGTGATAAACTTGGACATATTCCCAGCTCTCAGATTTAATGCGACTCAATCAAAATAGCACGTGTTGTTGGTGACATAAAAACACCTTGTTATTTGTCTTTATTTATAAAACTATGTTTTCGGTATGAAGGCAAAGAAAATATTGTCTAATCTCTGTTGGTGTTTAGTTTTTTAAAATTGCTAAATAAATCTTAAATTATGTGCATTGTTCTCTTTTCTGCCTTTTTTGAGGATGTCTAGACCTGGTGTACAATTAGGAAGTTAAGAAAACATCTCACAATTGCTCTTCACAATTCTCTGAAGACTGATACAAGTTTGATTTTTACACTCTGCAAATGCAATTATGTTGAATACAATTTATTTTGTACCAGTCAGACAATAAATGAATGAATCAATCAATATATCAATCTGTCTCTATTTATTGACCAAATGTATCCCATATTTATCTACTTATAAGTCTTTATGTATTTGTCTCGATGATCACCGGCGAACAAAGTGAAACCAAAAAGCTGGTATACATTGTCTTAGAGACGATGCTAAGTGCTAAGGATATCGTTGTCTCATGTTTGTTAGCCATTTCTTTGAACCTTCGACAAATTTATTTCATTTTCGGGAATAGGTGAGTAGAAGACATAGAGCAACTATTCCAGATGTCAGTCGATGAGACATACTTTTAATGAGAAATAAATATTATTTATGTTTCTTAATTTGCTACACAATAAGTTTATGTAGGAACAAATAATATTTTGGCTCAGAGGACAAAAAGTAATGATTGTTTCATCGAGAATGTAAAGTGAAGATCAGAAAATACATAATTATCAAATTAAGCGGATAACACGCGCATAAAAAAAAAATTGATATACCTATTACCGCTTGGTGACGAAAAGTTAATTTCTAGAGACCTTTTGAAAAGAAGAAATATTCGAGGTAATAGGGAGCAAAAAAGGTAGGTTTACCTGTTGTAATAAAAATATTTGAAAGACGTTATTCAGTCACAAAACAAGCAAGGCTATGACAGCTATTTGCACAAATATATCATGACAGAAATACTTAGGTCTTACACTTAAGTATTACTTAGGAATACACAAATACATATATGTATTTTTTCAAACTCTGATTATTATGTTTTACAATATGCCAATACTATTATTTCCTCAAAGTCAGATTCAGAGTTTGACATGTTACATCTAAAGCATTTCTAATAGGAGATGGATAGACAATTAGTTGTTAGTTGTCATTAGCTGTTGAGCGAATGTTGTATATATATATATATATATATATATATAATGTATCGGATTCAATTTTGTCGTTTAGGTCAAACAAAAGACATAAAAATCATAACCATGCTAAATATTGTCTTGTGATAACGTTTGCGAGTATAAATAACTTTTAAGTCTTGGAGCACAAATATACATTCATTGATGACCTTTTTTGCTGATTCAGTTTGATAAGTAATTAATGATAAAATTTTTGTCTGCCAATCTGTCTGCATGCTTGTCTGTAAGTATGTACTTAAACGTGGACAGTAAACGAAATTAGTTGAGCAGCTTTACAAATAAATAAGACGTCGTAGAATGTATAAACAAACTAATAATTAAAACGCTATACTTGTATATAAATGCATAGTCTGGACTATTCTGATTCGTATCCCAAGATCTACATTTGAAACTAATTACACTGCACAAGAACAGATAGCTCAGGACGATTTGATTTCTTTAATAGTTACAACGTACATACCTTCCTGCACCTCTACCAACTTTATCAACTTAGGAAAAGATCGACATAAACGGCGCATATTATTAGAAAGTTCAATTGATTTTAAATTGCAAAAAGCAACAAACATTGAAGCTAATATTTTTTTAGAGGGAAACAGATCTTCCGCTCTATTTTACATTTAGGTCGGCATTACTAAAGTAATTGTGTCTTCTTTGAAAAAGTGCTCTCCGTTTATAAAAGGAAGAAAGTCCATATAAATCGGGTAGTTTGGGAATTTTCAAAAGAGTATTCAGATGTATATTTTGAATCTTATTTTGAATAATTATGCGGAGAGGTGACGAAGGCGTCTTTGGGTTTGTTTATGGATGAACCAGAAACACGCTTGATTATACTTCAACTAATATAGTTTGGATTCGCATTGTAACTAGATAATCGGTATCTAGCTGTTGCATTGCAAAACCGAATCTGACGACTTTTATTTACATTTTCTTTATCTAATACTATATTACACTTGGGAAGGTGGTCAACAAATGCAAATAGAATCTCAGTAAAGATGCTCTTTTTTCATTCTTTTATTATAAACCCTACATATATTTTATTTCGTATTCTATGTAAAAATTCATAACATAATTGTACTCTTTTGATTTGCTCATAAGTAAAGCTAGTAATATTCATGAAATGTTAGAAGAAATGGTGAAAAGGCATAAACTGTATGAAAACCGCATTAAACTTCCTGCTTAAAATCTATCTTAGAAGGTAATCTCACTACTTTGCAGGGATGATTGAACAAACTGGTTACCTTGTAATGTTTGACAATTGTCACCAAGATAAGTCATTGCTTTATCAATATCCTGAGAAAAAGACACACCAATCTTGGCCCATATTAAACAATGACAGAAATACTTACAGCGTAAAGAAAAAACGTTCTTGTTAAACCATCTCTCATGTGAAAATCATTAGGATACATAATGGTGGCTAACATAATAAACAAATTTTGTTTATTATAAAAGTTCCTAAAAATCAGATATATAGAAGCCAAATTCCATCAGCGGGCAGAGTTCTTGAAGAAAAGAGATTAAGTATTACAATATTTTGTTAGTAGCAAGGCCATGATAATGATAGTTTGATGGATTGGGTACGTTATTTGTTCTGCATTCTAAATAATGACACGATGACGTCATACGAACGCATATCTATTGTCGGTCTTAGTCCACTATTATAACTTGCAAGGACTACACAAAATGAAAGGTTCAAAAATGATTCTGCATATGTAAAATAATATATTCCCGCGCAGAATCATGAAGAAAGTGACTATGTCATGTGATCATGACCACATATTTGTACTGCAAAGGTAGATAAGTCATGCATGACATGGTAAATTGTGACACAGACTAAGCCTGAACTGACGTATCAGCGTTTAAAGTATTGTTACAATTTCTTCTTAGGCTTGGTTCATATAATAATCGCACGATTGAACCGATTTAGTAGTTTTAGGCATGATCGTCGACAAATCAACTTCTTAGAGTATGTAAACAATAAATTATATGTCCCAGTTTAAGTTTTAGTTTCATTTTCCTAGTTACTGAAGATTAGATTTGACTGGTGGGCAAAACTAACCAGTCTTGATTAATTAAAATATTTTGGTAAATGCGTAACTCCATGAACATACATAATTGAGTATGGTAATTTTTTTGCACAGTAGCAAAGGCACAAATATGAAATCTGTGTTGGATTGTTCCAAATTATGTTTGGTGCAATTCAAAGTAGGCTTATAAATGAAGTGCATCTCTGGTACAACAGAAAAAGTAGAAGAAAAAAACTTAATGCCATTCATTGGTCACATGAAAGTTTATAACAAATAAGTGGTATATTCACTGTCAATCGGTGAATAACATACATTATTTGATGTCGAAGGTCTGAAGGTCAATGTTTTTATTAGAGATGCTAATACGTTAGGGATAAAGATGCTAAAATGAACCCTTATCATGCGTCCATTTATCTGAGAACTGTGAATGTCGTGCGGTGTTATTACCAAGAGGCGCAATGCGATTGGAAAATAATTGCAGGAAATAAAGAGAGCAGATTATAAAATACTAATTATTAAGAAGGTAATCCTTTTCCATGAAAGATATATGGTTAGTCATTCCAGAAAAGTATTTAAACAAAACGTATTTCTAATTGTGGTGAGAAACTTTTATTTTGTAATTATTTAATGGTTTCTTCACATAGATAAAACAGACACGTGTTTTAACTGGCAAAGATTATACCTGTAACTACCCATTTTTAATTCTTTTATCCAACCATGTTCGAATTAGCAACATGAAAACTGTCTTTATTACAGAGCTACATTGATTTTAAAGCAACAAGCGCTATTATTAGGGTGAACCATGAACGATGCTTTTTACTAGCATACTTGGTTTAATAATGATAAATGCACTTTCACACCATCTCACCTTTAAAAACACTATACTATCTGTTAAGAAAGGCATTCACTTGGTAATACAGAACAAAAACCATAATTGTACAGCAGAATTTGCCATGACTTATAGTTTCATGACATTGATTTCTGAAGAAGAAAAAAAAAGATACATGTGTTTGGTTGTCACGATTATCTGAAGTTTTACTTTCTAAGGTTTGTTCTTTCAGTCACCTGATATAAAACAAAATAATGTAGATACTGCAATTATTAGTTGGCCAGTAGACTCTCATCGAAAAATAGGTAAATTAGAGAAATTATGCTATTTCATTTTTTTTATTCCAAGGAATATTGTTCCCTTTTTCATACAGTATTCTTCAACGCATATCTTAAATATAGTCCGATTACATCTGGAGACTAGTCTCAGGGGAAAATTGTACCTATAATATGTTTTTTTTTCTTTCTCAGATATATGAAACTAAAAATGTATACATACTGCGACAAATCTACACAGGTAACGGAAACTTCAAGAGGTTTAAGTACTTTTGTATCCAAGAGTATTAGTTCTTATTTAATTGGCGATAATTCTGAAAGTTAAGCATCGGATACTGAGAATGCCCTTATGCTTTTTCAAGTTTACCATACGGGACATCGTAAATGTCAAAGATAAAAACCATTATGCCAAGTCTAATTTATGCGTTTTAGCCCAAAATAATGAGATATCCTGCTACTTTAGTATGCATTTGTTATATGCACTTCAAGCACTTGTATAGTAGCCCTGGTACGGGTTTTCGCCCTCTGTATTGACTGTCATAGATTGTTGTATCTCCTTTACATTTACATTTGCTCTATTTTGACTGAAATGTTCAATTCATTTTATTTACAGATATAAATCGAAGCAATAATGCAAAAATAAAAGAAAAATAGTGTAGATATATTATTCTTTATGGAATTTATGTTATTGAAGATGAATTTTATTTAATAGGATACTGTCCACTCTAAAGAACTTATCTCTCAATGTAATATTTAAAAAATAATTAGAATGAAGTTCAGATATATTTTAGAAGTAATGATCCAGGAATATTTATGGCTGCTTCAGACTACTTATGACATGCATTTAATACATGGAAAGAAATGTGAAATGGCTTAGATGTAGTATTTTGTCATAATAATTTATTTTTCTGGTAGCATTGTAATATGTATATAAAACTATATATATATATATATATATATATATATATATATATATATATATATATATATATATATATATATGAAGCATGTTTTTCTTTCTAAATTAAATATTTAGTTTGATAATTTGTTTAAATACACAGTGCATTGTTTTCCTCAGATGTACTTCCCCCTAGGAGACTATTGATTCGACTGTTTATCTTACTGCACAGAATGTGTGGTACCTAGGCCTACATTTATTCTGAATACGTGCTTCCTAGCAAAGGTAAACTTCATTGATTTTGTTTAAAAACTAGTGACGATCAAACATTTTCTTGTACAGTGGAAATGTGCCAAAGGTAAAATTATTTGATAGTTATGTGATGTCAATCAACTTCAACTGCCACCTTTTCATTAGCTATGACCAGGAGGAGTGCCATAACTCTTTGAACACATAACATAATATGGGTAAGGAATTTAAAGTAAATGATAAAATATATTAGCTGAAGTAACAAAAGGATATTAGTGTTTTCAAACTTTTCAAAATTAGTTATATACGAAAGCAAAATATGCATCAAAATTCCATAACTTGATGATTAATTTAGAAGCTATTAATATGCAAATTAGTTTCAGCATATAGGTAACATAGGAACTTTGTCAGAAACTCCTCCCCTAATATGCAAACAAATGAAACACTATATCAAGATAAAAATCTCAACACTACCAATGTTCAAGCATAATAACGAAATATAGTTAATTTCTACATTACGGGTCTCAGTGGAGAATCAGACTTAAACGTCATTTCGAAATTGATATCTACTTTCATATTTTCTCACGGTAAAATGCAAAATGATCCAACTTTTCGAAGAAGAAGGCGACGCACAATTTGCCCAGATTGTACATGTCGTTTGTTTTGCAGATGGTTTCTGTTCAAAACCATCAATGGCAAATTCCACTTGAATGAAGCATGTGATGAAGTAAATTGCTATTGTGCCAGAAGGTCTCCCAGGTAAGTGTCTCTTAGAATATATTTGGGGTCATGTCCGTTAAATTTTAAAGATTTATGAGCAGGAAATTTAAATGTTTGTAAAAAAATTTGCGGTGGAAAACTTCTTGTTCAAGATGAATTTTAACTAAACGGTTTTAGCTGATTCCTTTAGTATACAATCTGCTATTATTGTTTTGTTTATAACATTTTTTATGTTTGACGCAAGCCTTTGACGCACGTATAGTGTATATTTTCACAGATTATACAGAGATAGTTGACATATGTCTGGGATACTATTTTATCAAACAAACAAAACAAGCAATTTGCATCTGTATCGTTCTTACACTTAAGTGTTTATTTAGTTTTCTTGAAGAACATCGAAAAGTACCTCATGGCTTTAGTATGCTTTCATTTCTTAATTACTCCTTTATTTTTCTCTTTGAATCGCCTCTGTTAAAAAGCACACAATGTTTGCCATGTACATTCAAAACAGCATCCAGATTAGGACAAATAATTTGTAACTAAAATTAAAATTGAGTTTTTTTTAAAGAGGATAACATTCTTTATTGCAGTTTTAATCAGATATCCCCTCAAAAATATAAATTTTTAACATTTAAATAAGTCACTGTCACCACTAACAGACCATTAACTATAACCGTTTGTCTTCACATGTACATTGGTTTTAATCCTTTTTGCTAATGAATGCGTATTTTGTCCTATCCTATAAGATATTTTTTTTCAGATGATCAAGCTAGCAAAGAGAACATCATACTGTCAACATGTTTAACTTCACTGTTTTCACTGCAGTTTTACTCACATGTGACTTTTCGTGTCTCGAAGAGTTGTTCCGAACACATAATATCTTTCAACGTTTTAAAACAAAATTGGCTGTGTATGTCGGTGACGTGAACTTTTATTTACAGTTAATATATTCAACCCAATATTATGGATTTTTGGGGAGGGGAGCATTTTGTTAATTGAAAGACAAAGTATTTAGCACTGAACGCCATGTATAATTGAGCGGAGATTTGGCCCTAGAAATGACACAAATTGTGGGGTATCTATCAATATCAATAATAAACTACGCTCGATCTATTGAGGATGCACAGGAAACACCCCGGACTTTATTATTTTTTAAATTAAATTTATTTATTTTTACCAATCATTTTCGAGCTAGCAAAATTCCTGTGTAGTATAAATTCAATATATTTTCATGCTTAATATCTCCCATTTGTCATATGATCTCATTTGACAGACTTTAAATTGTTTCCATTACTATGCTACACTTTTTACAAGCACACTGTTGTTACTAGGATCAACCAAGATCGATGCTAGTTTTGACATTTTACGAACCCCACACGATAAATACAGCTTTCTTATCGTATGGCACATTTGTGAAAATGAAAATACAAATAGTTATTGCGGATGATTTCACTATACAAGCTGAGCATATGTTTACTGCAAAGATATATAATATTCTTTTTACTGAAATTTATTTAAAGTGATTGAATCATGTTTGCCACATGGTGAAATGTACTTAAAAGGACGACATACACACTTAAAGATGTCCTTGCAAATTGCACTAATCACCGGTTTGAGCCTGACACAAGACCTACTGTCAAGGTGAGAAAAAAGACAGGCATTAACTGTTTACAGGGCTGACGTATCATTTAGGTATTTGAGACTACTCGTAGGATATAAATAATAGTATGTAAAAAGATATACCTATCCAACCACCCTGTATTGAAAGAAATGTAAAGCTAAAAATATAAACAACATATCTAAAAGAATATTTGGAAAATACGACGCAAGACAATCAAAACAACATAAACAGAATCATTTATTTACAAGTTTTATTTGAATGGTTCTTGCAATGATTTGTCATTTATTTGTATACCAAAGCGAGTATTTTTTAAACTGAATGAAGGCCAATTTTAGACTTTAGTGAATAAACATGGATCAATATCAATTTCCTATCTTCAATCTCTCAGTTATCTGTCATCTTATTGATCTTCTATAGTCTATAATCCATCTAGTCATGCCTCGATAAATCTATCTATCTATATCTATATATCAATAGTACTAAAGATGTCATACACAGACCTTAGGAGCTTTGTAAATGAAAACAAAAATGGCGTGGAAAGCAAAATACTTAGGTTATAAGTGACTTTGTTAAAATAATCAAGGTCACGTGTCATTTGTGATTAGGATTATAGTTATCTGAAGCTTTTGCATAGAATAAAAGATAGCCATATATAAGGAAATGGAAAGCTTTAGTCAAGATAATGTCCAAGAAAACATGTAAGAAAGTTTATTCTAGTAGATCTGAATGCACCCTATTACATCAGGCTTTGTAAGATTCCGCTGCGTTTCTGCTGCGAAAGGGCGAAGCTATGAGTATGAGACACGTATTCATTGACTAGAAAGAGAGATATAAATCAGCACACAAACATAAATCCAAGTACCTGTAGTACACATTGAAGTATACATTTAGTGTGAACAGAGTGATAAAATTTCATTGGTGCATCATATTTTAACGGTTCATATAGGCAGTTATATTATGGTAGGTTAGAACACCACAAAACGATCTATCTTCGCATCAGAAAAGAAGAAGAAAATGGGACAGAGTTTGCATTATAGGAGGCTCGCTTGAAAGTTTTTTTTATAAAATGTAATTCACTTTTAAAACAATCGAGAAAAAAAAACTGTGACGAAAGGAGTTTTTTGTGCCAAGAAGGTATTGAAATCTGAATATGCAGTTTTAATTCGATAATTGTTAAGGTGACCTACATTATGTATTATTGTGTGTGTCGTGAAATGTAATTTGAACCAACATTTATGAATTATGTATTCAATACAATAGATCTCTGAATTTATATTATTCAAGATATTTGTTTTGAAAATTCTTTGGTTTTAATATATTGTTTACTAATGAAGCTCCATTTTAGGATTGAAATGCTTGCAAAATAATTGGATCAGAGGTTTTCCCTTTAGAAACGCGAACTAATTATTACTTGTTTATTTTGATTATCTTTTCACTTATTTTTTTAATTGTATGTGATCACATTATGCATGCTTCATATTTTGATGCGTCTTTGTTACTCTCAGTATTCTTTCTACTTCTTTATTTTCTCTTTCAGTTGATTGCAGTATGACCGAGTGAACATATTGGAGGTAATCAGGACAATTCTAAGTTTCTTCACTCATCTCGTCGCCAGTTTGTTTACTAATACGTTTTTCTGCTGTATGAAACCATCCATTGCTCTATGGGCTTCTTTATGTTTCGAAAATATGAATGGTATGAGGTAAAGGATATGCAATTAGAATTCGGATGTTTTAGATTTGAATTGTGTGGCTGTTTTGAAAAGAGAAAATACAACATCATATTTCTGGAGGACCGAATAATATCTAACACTGCCTCGATGAACGATCTCAAAACTGTTCGGACCTAAATCGATATAATTAAATTGATTTTTGTCGTGTTTGGCTGTATCCTTGTATAAAAAAAAAACAAATCAGCCAGTGTAATTAAGTGGGATACTTTGTTCATTCTATCGCAATGTATGTACAATTCAGTAATTTTTCTTTATATATTTGCATAAATATTTCTACCATCCAGATTTTTACCTTATTTCTTCTTCTTCATCATCCTTTCTTCTTATCGAAATATATAAGCAGGAGGCCAGTAGAAAAATAAAACGATATTTATTAATCCATTAATTCAAACGTACTTGCAAACTTGTACTGCTTGCTAAAAACGAATATGTAGTACACGGAATTCGATGTTTAAAATATATAAAAGTCAAACACCTTTTTGTTGCTACCACAACAAAGCTAGATAATTAAGTATATTCTTATTAAAGAAGAAGAAGAAGAACAGAATAATTCCTTATCTTCTATATTTATCTTTTGCCTAAACGGTATGGAATAAAGTGTTCAGTAAATCTGAATATGCATTTTACTTCAGTAAGTTAAGATGACCTACATGTTAGTGTGTGAGTCGTGACAATGTAATTTGAACTATGTATATAAAATATATGTTCAATACACTATGTCTCTCAATGTATATTCATTCTAAATATTTTTTTGACAATGGCTTGATTTCAATCTGTTGTTTGCTAATAATACGCTGTTTTAAGACTAAATATATTTTAAAAGAACTGGTTCTTCTGTTCTTCTTTAATGAACAGGAATTAATGATATATTGTTGGCTTGCTTTTTTACACTTATGTTTACGTAGTTAACTGTTTGCAATCGTGTTTTGATTTGTGTACATCATTGTACTATTAGTATTCGTTATTCTGCTTTACTTTCTCTTTGAAATGATCATAGAATTGACCAATGGGAATGAACGAGCGGTGTGGGAGACAATCTCTGTAATTATAATTTTCTCCACTCTTCTAAGATGAAATGTGATTTTGAATGCTTTTTCAATTTTTAAAATTCATATCAAGTAACACCAGGAAACGCTGTCCTTTTGTTCATTAATTTGCATGTCAGTGCCAAGTGATCGAAGAGGCTTGTAAAGTGTACAAACTACATTCAATTTCAAGACTTTGTTGTTCCATAAGTTCGAATGATAATGATCACGAAACTTCTTTCACATATTTAGAGTAATTATTTTTCTCTGCTTGTGCCTTGTTACGGAGACAACAGCAGCGAACTCTGGACACATGACCCAGTACCGTAAACAAATTGTTGATACCTTCAATACACCATAAATAGTACATGGTCTGAGACTAAAGATACAACTAAAAACTGAGTGATTCACTACTCAATGCAATTTAGTAGATTAATAGATTGGGAAAAACATAGCATACCTCAAAACAATTGTCCTACATTATTCTTGAATGTTTTATGATACATGCAGAATTTCCTCATAGGCTTTTGTTAGGTATTTTGATAAGTCATCCAGGAAATTAATTGAAACAATGTCAACATCAGGTTTCCATTTTTGAAGCACATGAACATGTATATTTTCAATAATAGATCGGCATAGTAGTGCCATAATTGTTAATATATAGTAATATTTCTTTATTAAAATAAGGACTTTAAAGCTTGTTAGCATTTAAAACTTGTAATGGTAATGGACGATAATAAAATTCGTATGTGTTTCATTTCAATGCGCTGTTAGAGTTAAGGACAATAACTATAGTCAGATCTATTTGAAATTGTAGTGAAATAATTTAAGCGAATGATATATCTATATAAGTACCTGCAGAACGACTTACCTACCTACCAAACATCCTTCCTACTACTAGCCAGCTGCCTATCTTCGTGGGTACATATCTAGTTACCTACCTATTTACCTATCTATCAACATACATACACACATACAGACAGAGACAAAAAGACAGATGGACAGGCAATCACGCTGCAGAAAAACATACTAAAATAGATGTAGGTGAAACTATTAAGGATGTAGTTGTATTAGCTGCAAGGCAATTGCCATCAGAAAAGTGAGCGACATCACTTGACAAATTAGACATCTCTATTGGTCTTCTGTATATTTTCTGGAAATAAATTAAGATATCATATAATAAGCGACAGAATATATTTAGATTTCGTTAATGTATCTATATGGTGGTATTTGACTATTTCTTGAAACCTATCTCTACAAGAATATATAAGATAACTGTTGCTTATATATATATATATATATATATATATATATATATATATATATATATATATATATATATATATCATTTACTCTAATACACATTGGAGCGTGTCAGTCACGTGGTAAAACAGCATATGTCTCTGCTAATGCCACATCACGCTGATAAGTATATTCACCTCTTCTTTATTATTTATAGCATGTTCATTTTTCTTTTCATCTAGAATAAAAAAGACATTTCAGTTTCAATAATATAATGTGGCTTGTCTTCGTAGGAAAATTACAATTGTTCCTCTGTTATGACATATTACACAACAAAAGATGTTGAAGACGAGCAAATACATTAAATGTATATTACCATCCCAAAGCGAAGAATCTGATACCCTGACATGCGATCAATTTATGAAGCAGTACTTTCCTAACAACACAAAGACGACATATGTACAAGGATATACAAACGCATACATACAGGTGAACTTTTATTTATACATGGATTCCATGAATTTAAAAATATTCCGATACCTAAAATGGAAAGTTTTTAAAAGAGTTATTGTAAATAGTCTACACAGATTTTTCTGAACATAATTGTACAGAACGCTATATATTATATTGCTGTGTCGATGCTTCTTGTTTTCAAAAAATGTTGCGGTTGCAGTCAATAGCCTATTGATATGATGTTAAAAGAATTTGTTTTATACAGGAGTGTAAATATGAGTCAGCATCAAAATTATCACACATTATTCTTGATATTTTATTTTGTATGGCCAATGTCAGATTTAATGCAACGATATTTGTCCCGATTAAATTCTGCAATCAGTACAATTCTATAAACAACAAAGAGTCGCAAGATTCAATTATACTAGAAGGAAATCCATGGGAATTTTAGCATTCTTTATATCAATATTTGACACGTAGTGTTTCGTATATCTTATATGTCATGCCAAAATCCCCAGGTATGAGTCAGTGGAAAATTAAGATGTATCTGAAATCTGAAAACAGGGTGGAGTTTTCATATACATTGTCTGAATGTTTTTTTTTTTCAAACGTGAGGTAAACACTTAAAGTTATCTCATTGACTCTAATACATTTGGTAGCGTGTCAGTCATGTGATGAACCGCATGTTAATGCCACATCAAGCTGATGTATAGTAACCTCTTCTCCATTATTTGAAGAATTTAAATTTTCATTTTCCTCCAGAACAAGGAAGAAATTTGAGTTTCAATAACATAATGTGGCTTATCTTCATAGGAAAAATTACGATTGTTCCTCTGTTTTGACATATGAAACAACAAGACGAACAAATACATAGCATATTATCTTACCTTCGCAAAAAGAAGGATATGATACCCTGACATGCAATCAATTTATGAAGCATAGCTTTCCTAACGACACAAAAACGACATATGTACACGTATATAAAAAGATATATACCTAGTAAACCTTTATCTATACATGGATCGCATCGATTAAACAAATTACGATTCCTAAAATGGAAAGCTTTTAAAAAAGTTATTGTAAAAAGTCTATTCACATATTTCTGCACATAACTGACAAACGCTATATATTATATTGCTGTGGCGAAAGTATTTTGTTTTTACAAATTGCTGCGTATGTAGCCAATGGCCTATTGATATGACGTTAAAAGAATTTGTTTTTATACAGGAAGACAAATATGAGTCGGCATCAAAATTATCACACAGAATACTTGATAGTTTATTTTGTACGGTTAATTTCAAAAATAATGTAACATGCATCGATTACCAAGATATTTTTCCCGATTAAATTCTGCAATCAGTACAATTCTCTAAACAACAAAGAGTCGCAAGATTCAATTATACTAGAAGGAAATCCATGGGAATTTTAGCATTCTTTATATCAATGCTTGACACGTGGCGTTTTGTATATCTTATATGTCATGCCAAAATCCCCAGGTATGAGTCAGTGGAAAGTCCGTATTGCGATAGTGAGGTAACTTTAAGTGTTTACCTCACGTTTGAAAAATTTCTCAACGTGACCTTGATGGAACATTTCAAATTCCAATATGAAGAACTCCTTGCAACTGTCCCTTAGAATTTCAGGGACTTTAATGTGTTATAAAAATCTACAGAAGTAAACTTGATGTAAGTATCATTTCTAACATATAGTACCCATGTATGCACGCATCAATTTTACTTTTAATAATGGATAAAAAAAGCTGTAAAAGAACTTACAGAACACTCATTTGCAATAATCATGATCCAGCCTCAATTGCCAACTGGGGAATACAGAATTTGACAATTTAAATGAGAATGAATGGATAAGCTTATTCCGCGCCTCACAAGGCAACCAGAAGTACTGGACTTAAATGGCTTTAAAATAAGATATTGCACAGAATTGTGGCAACAAATAATTTTCTAAAATAAAATAGGAACAATTCAAGTAGTTTGTGCTCTCGCTGCAAAAACTCGGTACAATTTTTATCACATCTTCACTGGGAGTGTACAAAAACAGAATCGATCTTGACTAGATTCATAGAGTGGATAAAGAGTGAGTGGACTCCCCTCTATAACTTTTATGTATCAAAGAGAGAATTTCTGCTTGGCATAACAGATAACAAAATCTGATGATTTGATTAACTCATTTATATTACAGCTGAAGTTATATATTTATAACTGTAGATTTAATAATGAATTCCCAAATATGTCTCATTTTAAGAAAGAACTGAAATTACACCATGTGTAGAAAAGTATTCTTTATACACAAACTGCACATGAGGAAATTTTTACAAAAAGTTGTCTTTAAACTTAATATTAATTTATCGCTATTTCCCATTATATCCACATTGAGGTATGCGTTGATAACGTGTGGATGCATTAATAGGTTCAGTATAAGTGACTATATACAATGATGCATCTCCGGTTGATCCACCTGACAGACTGTTTCCTAACCACCCAGATTGTACCAGCAATGCCTGGTGCAGGGAGGTTGCATCATATTGTATATATATATATATATATATATATATATATATATATATATATATATATATATATATATATATATATATATATATATAAATATATATATATATATATATATATGTATATATAGATATATATGTGTGTATGAATGTGTATATGTATATAAATATAGATGTATTTGTGTATATATATGTATGTATGTACATATATGTATGTATGTGTGTATGTATGCATATATATATGTATATTTATGTATGTGTGTATATATATATGTGTATGCATGTGTGTAAATGTATGTGTGTATGCAGGGTATGTATATGTATGTGTGTATATGTATATGTATATGTATATATATATATGTATATGTACGATATATTTGTATACATTTATGCATAAGTGTACGTTTGTAGTTCTCTCTGTCCCTCCCTCCCTATCCCCATCTGTATGTCTGTCTCTCTCTCTCAAAAACCTCTGACACAGTTATACTAACTAGAGTTTAATCTGGTACTTTTGATCCACTATTATGAATATCTCATATTTATATTTCCTCATAAATTCTTAACGGTGAGTCCAAGGCCCCCAACCTAAGCACTGTAATATGTCTGGAGTAATAAAAAAAGGATAAAAAAATGTAACAACAAATATGATATTAAAAAAAACATTTAAATTTACCAGAGTCCCGTAAACATTCACACAATCAACAGAGATATCCATAGAAAACATTATGTCGCCGAAAGGTTGCAACGTGAATATATATCAAAACTGAAAAAATGTAAAACTTTGCGCATCCTTTCGAATAAAGTTGGTTTCAAAATAAGCATCAGCCTGATTACTATCGCATTAATGGCTATGAAACAGCTAATGCATTAAGCTAATAACATAAATGGTTGGGAATATTGTTTTTCTTTTTATGGTGACACTAAAAATATCCTCGGGGCGACAGTTGTCACCCAAAGATCGTTGTCTGTCGACCAATGGTAGCATATGTGCTAATATATATATATATATATAGAAGAATCAAGGTCACGTTTCATTTGTGGTTAAGAATATATTATCTGATGTCTTTTGGATTAAAGAGAGTCAACTCGAAGTAAAGGAAAAGTTTGGTCCTGTTATGTAAGAAAGTTTATTCTGGTAGATCCGAATATACCCTTTTATATCAGTCTTTTTGGGTCATGCTGCATGTCTGGTGAGAAAAGGTGAATCCAAAAATATGAACCAAGTATTAAATGTGGCTATATTAGGGTTGATGAATAAGCAAACAAAAATAAATCCACGTAACTGTACACTTGGTTATATAAATGGTGTAAATGGGGTATAGGAATTTCATAAGTGCTACAATCGAGCACCAGTTTGTTACGATTAATATTGACAGTTGCATTAGACACGGACAGAATGCCACAAAACGACCCAAGCTCTGTTCGCCGTAGAAGATAAAGAGAAAATGGGGCAGGTTTTGGATTGATAGGAGGCCTTTTTTCTTTGCTCAAATGGGTCTTCTATAAAATCATCAATGGTGTAATTCATTTCAATAGAAATTGTGACGAAAGGAATTGTTATTGTTCTAGAAGGTATTGAAAACAAGTTTCATTACATCTGAATATGCAGTTTTACTCCAATTATTGTTAAGGTGACCTAAGTTATGTTTCATTGTGTGTGTGGGGGTCGTAAAAGATAATTCGAACCAAATATATAAAAGATGTATTCAATACAATAGAGTTCTGAATTTATTTTATTAAAGATATTTGCTTTGAAAATTGTTTGGGTTTAATCTGTTGTTAATAATAAAGTATTTTACGATTCAATTGCTTATAAAATATCTGGATCAGACGTTATTTCCTTTAGGAACAGGAATTAAAATTATATCATGTTCATTGTTTAAATTTATTTTACGTGGCTTTAACTGTTTGTGATCATGTTTCACTTTTAATTCTTGGTGCATTTTTGTTACTATCATTATTCTTCTGTTTATTTTCTCTTTCAGATGATGGTGACCGGGTGAACAGGTCGGGAGGGAATCGGGACAATTCTAAGTTTCGTCACTCATCTCGTCGCCAGTTTGATTACTGATGCACTTCCTTGCTGCGTGAAATATTCCTTGATTTTAGTGACTTTTATATTTCAAATATATTAATGGTGTGGGACAAATGATGTGCATATTGGAGGTCTGAATTATGTGGCAGTTTTGGAAAACAGTCGTGTCTCGGAAGGACCGAAGATTTTTATAATAGTCAACCTCGAGAAATCATTTCAAAACCCTTAGGACCTAAAAAGAAAAAATATCAGTTGGTATTATCGTGTATTCTTGTAATATAATGAATTGTAAGACGTTATTCTTGCTATCTTTATCTATTTACAATTCAAGAATTCTTCTTCATATTATTGTATACATATTTCTACCATCCAGTTTATAAAATAAAAGTCTGTTCACGATATGTATTTTGTAATTGATAATATAACAAAATGACTGGATATGATTTTGTTAAATGAAAGTAAAACCATGCTTCAGTTCTTTTAAAAAAATCATATTATTAGAAACGATTACGGTATCAAGCATATTTGTATTCTAATTCAATGGATACTGAATACTGTGTATAACTACGGATTGATATTCTTGTATTCATTACTTTGTATGCACATGTCAAATGATCAAAGAAGCATATGAAGTGGGGAAATCACAATCCATATTTTGTTACTACATAAGTCTATATCATAATGGTCCCGAATTTTGTTTACAGGTGTTTGAGTGATTATAATTATTCCCTGCATCTACCTTGTTATGGAGATGGCAGTAGTGAAATATGGTTAAGTGACCCAGCATCACAGGCAAATTATAGTTCACGAATTGTTCATACCTTAAATCAAGCATAAAATTGCACATAAGCTCAAACTAGATAGACATCGAATATATGAGTGATTGACTACTAAGTATAATTTAGTATATTAATGGAAACAAACTCGGCACATATTGACTGATTGGATATTTCTCTCAGGATACATGCAGAATATGCTCTTTAGATTGTATAAGATATTTAATAAGTTCTCCGAAAAAAATAAATTATTTGTAAAACTATGCACAATAAGTTTCTAATTTGGAAACTTAGAAATTGGAAATTGGAAATTCAAATTTGGAAGCATTTGAACAAATACTCAGGCTAAGCTTTTGTAACGAATTCATATAAGGTGAATAAATCCTTTTTTCCAAAAGTGTCTGTTTCTTTATCTTTTATTATCTAAATACATTAATCAGAAAGCTAGCAGGGAATTAAAACGATATTTATGAATAAATTAATTGGAAAGCACTTGCAAACACGTATCGCTCGTTACAAAACAAATACGTAGTACACGGAACTTGCGCTTGAAAATGTATCAAAATTGAACGGCATTTTGTTGCTATCACAACGACGCTAGATAATTAAATATATTCTTATTCAAGAAGAAGAAGAATACAATAATTTATTATCTTTTGTATAATATATTAACAACGTATTGATTTGATTGTGAATAAATGATAATGTTCATTAATTCAATATAGGACATTAGACCTTGTTAGCGTATATAACTTTTAAAATTCAACAAATTTGTATTGTATTATATTCGTATACGCCGTTTGAGCTGTGTAAGTGGGTTGCATACAACTAGATATAATAAATAAATAATTAATAAATCACACCTTTAAAACATCAGTTAGTGAGCTAGAGTGCCATTTTGGCTAAATAAGGAAAGGAACATTATTAAGTCGTTGCGCACGAAGTGCATATACCACATGTATCTTCAGACCTCATTTACAGCTTCACTGAGCTTGTTTCCTTTTGCTTCAGAAAGCAATTACATACAATCAAATGCTGGATTTGTAATGTCGAAATCTTTTGTTTTGTTAGCTATGGATTTTTAACGATCTACAATGTTACCACCATCAGTTATCATCCTCATCATCTTACATCAAAAATAATATATGTCTGACAGCCGAAATACATTACAATATAACAAATTACAAAAATGGAACCTGACCTTTGCAACAGCTTGTGTTTTTTTAAAACTTTTAAAGTGAAGCCACTAGGAAAATATATACTCTTTACATAACAATTATAAACTAATAAATTCGTTATAAATGTATTGACACACACACATAATTCTTTAAAAACGTTAATTAATCTGTGGCAGAGATGTTAACTATCAAACTGTCCCTATGAGGTTGATGTATACCCATAGGTTCATAGGCAAACACCCAGATGCATTTGTACTAATGGCCACGAAAGAAAATATGCTGATCTGCCTGTATGTTTACCTACCGCTTGAAAACAAATAAACCTGTCTTCAATTGAGCATTTCAGTTCGCATTGTAAGAATTATTTGCTTTGGAAGTGTGATGCAAAAAAAAAAAAAAAAAAAAAAAAAACAACCCCGCAATGAAAGAATTATAACGCTATAATTTTAAATAAACAATATATGGATTTAAACATTCTTACGTTACACAAAACTAGCTTACAATGCATTCTTTTTTTGATGAAACATATTTGCATGGATATGAGTCTTGATTTTGGCAAATTTAAAAGAAAGGAAAATGGCGCTTCAATAGAAAAGAACACATTCATTTTTACAATTGTCGTGCATATATTCATGCAAAACTCTTGACTTTTTTGTTGCAAATTTGTACATTGGGACACGTCTCAGGTTTGATTTCACAATCAAGGTCCTCTTTTGTGTAAGTTGGAGTAGCAATAATCAAAAACACCACAATATTCAAAGAGAAAAAGGACACAAACATATTAGACTACAAATTAAATATTCATATATTCAGAATAGTTTGTACTCAAAACATATAATATAGATTTTGCCTTACGATAAACGCATAAACAGTAAAGAAAAATTCATGGGCATAATTAGGATATCTGCATATAGAAAGGGAAACTAGTCTAAACGTTAAATATGACCTCAAACAACAAAACCCTTTGTACATATATACTAACGTAGAGTTATAAAGCATAAGGAAGGACGAAATCAGTTCGGAAAACAATTCCCTTAAATTGGAGAAATATAGATCTGACTCCGAGTGTACAATTGTACGCACTCCATTATGACTGGAATTTCAGTTGGGTAAGGTGAGAAAGAGATTATAGGAAAATATTACCTTATAGAACAATATCCACCTGACTCTTAGTTCACTTGGGCGCAACCAAGCGTATATTGTGGTTAGTTAATATTTGTATTAGTTTCTGTTTTTATATATTTTCTTCTTTACTGTGTCCTACAATTCTCTCACTTTTTTCTTCGTTTTTATGCACGTATAATAAAACTTTGGAAAATATTTTATTTCTTTTTTTAACCAACCCTATTTATTCTATACCTTCACTTATACACTTCCCTAAAAAAGTGAATTAGCATATCAATTGAGAATTTGTGCAGTTATATGTTATATGTAGCAGACTTAAATAATTTTGATTATTGCGTATCCCAAACAAAAACATGATTTGTATAACGATTAAGCTATATTCACAATCAGACAGCAGCTGTACGCGCCTTAATTGTCAGACACTGAGTCCATATTGTGTTCATAATTATCATTCAGATTAAAAAAAATATATGCAAAAAATAATACTAGGTTAGCAAGGTTACTTGGGTAGCAAACCATTTTCTGAAGGATTTTCTGAAGGAGTCTACTGTTAGATCGCTCTTTAAACAGCTGCACCTCACCTTAGTGCTACGGAACTATTTGTCTTGTTTGTCTTCTTTTCCTAAACGTTAACACTAGCGTTTCAATATATCTAAACAAGATGGCATATGAAACTCAATATAAGATCAAAGGTTATAACATTTAAGAACCTCAGCATCTAAAGTAGACGAAAAAGTTATTATTAATAACAAGATTTGTTTAAAAATAGCCATAACACATAACTATATTGAATGAGAAACGAAACATTATTTTTATTATTAGTATTATTATTTTTATTATTATTATTATTATTCGTGTTGCTACTGTTTTTATTGACTTCGATTCATCTTAACTGAGATTGAATTTAACCACTCATAATAGTTTTTCATTACAATGAAATAGCATCCAAATGTTGTTATGTCTATAATTCGAAACTTCCGGCTGCAACTTTTTCCTCATTTGTTCACTTCAAGCTTTCATCAGTAAAATGGCGAAGACAAAATATAGATGTTTCTCCTACCTATTATATTTGAATCCTAATTATAGAAAACACCTAGGTTGCCCCGATACAACTGGTCATTACATTTAGATCCTCCAGTGGACTATATATATATATATATATATATATATATATATATATATATATATATATATATATATATATATATATATATATATATATATATATGACTCAAATACATGTTATGTTGCATCTTGTGAGTCAAGTAATGAAATAACATATGTCCCTAATAATTTCACAAGACACTGATAATTCTCGTCAACTGCTCAGGATTATTTAATGAAATTGAATTTTCCATTTAATTCTGAATATGCATGAAATTAGCTTTTCAATAAGATAATGTGCTATCTAATTATCGCAGCAATTACAATAGTTCCTTTGTTCTGATATGTTCAATAGCAAAAACGACAAATCAAGTGTAGCATACGATCGGTATGCAAAGACGTTGAAGACGAGCAAACACGAGGCATTTTATCTTACCCGCACAAAATGAAGGATCTGATGACGTGGCAAGCAAGAAATCTATGAAGCATTACTTTCCTAACAACACAAAGCCGATATGTGCAAGGATATAAAAACCAGATAAATACCCAAATGCACGTGTATCATACAAACAGATCCATACCTAATACATGGATGGCTTAAAAGAGTTATTGCACATAGTGAGGTTAAAATATTTTTGTCGTTGGGGGCGGGGGTGTTGCTCTTTTGTTTTGGGCGAGAGTACATATATGAGTTGGTTTCAAAATTATCACGCAGACAATTTATTAGTTTATTTTGTACGGTTAAGTTCAGAATTAATATATTATGCATAGATTACCCAAACATGTTTCGTGGCTAAAGTCTGCCATCAATGCATTTACCGTAGCAACAAAGAGTCACAAGACTGAATTATACGCAAGGAAAATTCATGGGAATTTTAGAATTATTTTTATCAATTTGTGGCGCTTTGCATGACCCATTTGTCAAGCCAAAATCCCTTGGTATGAGTCACTGGAAATTCCGTCATTGGGAATTTGAGATTGCCTGTATGCGTACCCGAACGTTTAGAAAATTTATCATCGTGTCTTTAATAGAGCATTTCAAATTCCTATATCATTAGCACTATTTCTTAACGAATTCAAATGTAAGAGAAACTGTAACAACGGAAAAGAACAGCAAAAAAGAAAATAATAATAATAAAAAATAAAAATAAATAAACAATACAAATTGAATATAAACGGAATTATTATAAGCATTTGCGCAATGCAGAAAATAGCTAGTATTGAATCCTTTGGTTAGACGAAAGGCATCTGCGTTGGTATGAACATTGATGGCAAATCAATTTTCTAAACTGAACAGATTTATTGTACATTTGTACAATGAGAAAGGTCAAAAGTTTGATTTCACAATCAATATCCTTTTGATGTACGTTGGAGTAGCTATCACCTAAACGCCAATACAGCCAAAACAAAAAAAGAATATCTGGCTAAGGATAAAATATTCCTGTATTAGGAATATTATCTGCTCGAAACACATAATGGAACGTTTCCCTCAAGATAAATCACAAGCACATAAACTGTCGTGCACTAACTACAGTTTAGTTAGAAAAACACAACAATTTCAAGCGGCTTAAGGAAAATAACTTATAGCAACATGTTACCTTACAGAGAAATATATATATGCCTCTAGGTTCATTAAAGCGTAGATAGTGGCTAGGTACATAATCATATTATTTTTTTCTTGTTTTCTGTTTGTTCTATTATCTGGCTGTTTTCGTTCTCCCATTTTCTTCTTACATTTATTTTACACCTTTAGATCTTTACTTCCCTTATTGAAACAAATACTATATTAATCAAGAAGAATTTATATGTAACAGACCTATATCAGTTTTATTATTTGTTTATCTAATGTGTAGGGCTATTTATTCTCAGCTCAAACTAAGATATATTTTCTTATAACGACTAAGCTATCAATAATCGGAATTAGCTAAATATATCGTTTGTTCATAATGAAAATGTGCATCTATAAATGAACAAAGTAATTGTATACTTGGTGAGCAAACCGTATGGATTACTGTGGATTTTTTTTTTCGATTCAGAATATCTTTAACCTTTAAAGCAAGCTACCGTTAAACTGTTCTATAAAGAGCCGCATCTCATTCTTATTGCTATAGAACTTATTCTTGTGTTTATAAACTTTAATATCTGTGTTTCAACCTATCAAAGCAAGATGCCATATGTTATACGTTTCAGTGCCTTAAAATCTAATGTAGAGAAAAAGTTAATTGTAATAAGAAGACAAAAAAGTAATAACATCAATAACAAATAACGACATTGTATAAGAAAACTATACATTTCTCTGTGAGTACATTGTTCGTAAATGTTAATGTGACAAGATCTTATGTTTGTTCACCTTTACTACTACTGAACTTTGAATATTAAGTAAGAATGCAACCCCACGCCAAACAATCTAGCTGATTATAGCGGTGAAAGAGCTGCTGGACATATATCAGATTTTGTATTGGATAGTCGTATCCACCTTCTCGGTTATTACGGCTTTAGAAAAGGAGCACAAATTGAGGCATATATTAGACTGATAAGCCTTCCCTATTGGCTTGGATGGATTCCTACTAAAGTCATCAATAGTGCATTGTTCTTTAACGAACGTTTTGAGAAAAGATATCGTTATTGTCTTTGACGGTTTTAGTAATTTGAGCATACCCGTTTGCTTCATAGTTTTTCAACCGAATATAGGAAAGGTATATTCAATAAACTTGGTCTCTGTATTTATATTTTTCTATATATTTTTGGGTAGATAATTTTTGGGTGTCAATGTATTATTTTCTACAAATGCCTTTTTTGACGGTTTAATTTCCTTCTTGGAACAGGATCATCACTTTTTCTCTCTGGAAAAATAAATAAATGTATTTTGTTTATTTGCTTGTTTATTTGTTTTAATTGTGTTTCTAATGATATCTAATGTTTGCATTCATGATTTTTTTTATCAAATTGTTTGGAGGTTTTCAAAAAAGAGCGTCTCTTATGTCCATTATCCCACAGGAAAATGTTTGACAACATTAACGGAATTTTTAAATACGAACAAATTATATTATCATACAGGTTAGAGAATTTTTAATTCTTATTCTACGGAGATTCGAACCTGATTACGAATTAAAAATTATCTGACCTGTTTCATAATATTATTTATTCATATTTAAATAACCTGCTAATGTTATCAAGCATTCTCCAGTAGGATCCAGGGACATCACTTTCCTCTCTGTTTGGTGTATATTTCTCCTTCTCTATAATAACCTATATATACCTTGATTTCTGCAGTAGAAATCTGGAGTGACTGCGTACTTAGATGAGAATTAATCACCGGGAACATTCTAAAAACTAAACAATTGAATTTCATTTGGATTAGAGATTACAATGGAAACTGAATGCATCAGTCAACCCAAATAACACAATCACACAGACATGTCCAGTATAATGTTCTTAACATACAAAATAAATGATTTATTCACTCGAAAGTCATCTAATCGAGATAAGTACTAATTTACTTCATTCTTACAAACTGTCAAATATCTCAAAAACATTTCCAAGGTTGACCCTTGACCTCCATGTTCAGGTTCAATTCACATTCAGAACAAGTCCTTTTAGAAATAGAAAGAAAATTGATAATGTACGCAAACGGGAATCAGTCTTTGACATTGCTTTGCTTCGTTGTACAACTAGTCCATAGTTTGGGATCAAATTCTTTTAGAAATGGAAAGAAAATTGATAGTGTACACAAACGTTAAGACCATTTTTCTCCATAATAGCAGAGGTAATTTCCAAACATGTTCTTTGTTAAGACTTAGTCAGGACATGTAATATGTTGAGATAATTTCAGTATACATTTCCATAAAGTGGAAAAGCTATACTTGTCTTCTTTTTTTACCTACCTGCTTACCTACCCATCAACATAATACATGCACGTGCATACAGACATATAAAGAGACATACAGATTTACACACACACACACACACACACACACACACATATATATATATATATATATATATATATATATATATATATATATATATATATATATATATATACATATTCACGTGTGTCCAAATGCATCAACTCTTGTCTGAGTTGATTTAGCAGTTTTTGTTTCTATAATTACCAAACACACATTCCAGTTCCAAATCATATATTCTTTTCGATAGAACATGTTTATTCTTGTAAATGTAATCGATTAAAGCAAACTGCAAATATGTTTTGATATGGCAGGTAAGTTATTGTGTATGTTTGGACGTAAACTGAATGGCACCATCAATTTAGCGTAACCCTGTTCAAATTTCAATCAATCAAATGTCATCTTAGTTAGAAATCTGAATGGAAAATGAAAACAGTAGACTATAGAAGAGAAAGAACAGAATCGTACAAATATATTCTACGTAATGTTTTGAACTTAGGAAAACAAAATTGTATGCACCTGAAATAATTTGCTTGACATAACTATTCATATATTTAAGATAATGATAACAATAGATACTTTTAGACAAATGGGAATCAGTCGCCGCGCCACTGTAACTACAGGTTTATATGACAGTTTGTGTGGCTGTACAAATAGGTCAAGGTTTGTGAAATCAGTTCTAGTTGTTTACTGCAAATTACAGACTTTAGTTTAACTCTTTCGAATTGCGTATCATATTTACCTATAAATAGGAGATCACATTTAAAACATGGCAGAGATTCCAGACCTTCAATCTAAAAGGAGCAGAATTTTCCGTGAATAACCCATAATAAATGCTGGTCAATCTCAATCATACTGTAAGGGCTCTATATATAGTCGCATTGTTGTTTTTGTTTCTGAATATATTTTTTTATTTTTGGAACTTTCTTCAATATTTCAGTTGCTAATAACCAAAAATGTTTACCCTGAAATTACTCAGTAAACAACAAATACAGAATATGTCTGTGGCTACCACTAGAGTTTAACCTCTCATGACGTGAATTTGATGATAGTGCTGGTCCTCGCCAATGCCCCGATACACCAACATAAAGCTCATAGCTATCCTTCGTCTTCTTCTTCTTCTTCTTCTTCTTCTTCTTCTTCTTATTATTATAATAATAATAATAATAATAATAATAATAATAATAATAACAATAGTAATAATAATAATAATAATAATAATAATATTATTATTATTATTATTATTATTATTATTATTATTATTATTATTATTATCTTATACATGGTAATTACTGTCAATGTCTGCTCCTTCTCTATGGTCAGCAGTCAGGTGTACCAGATGCATTTAGAACTGATCACAACTAACAAAAACAAAACATATTAAGGTTACTAATACAAATTGACAAATGCACATGGTCCACGTCGTGATATAATTTCAGCTCAAGGAACTTTAAAACGTTTATATTTGTCCTGCACATTTCATACTTGTTCAATTGTATGTGCGTTCAAGCTGCAGCAAAACATACTACATGCTATTGCGTACAAATGTAGCTGAGACACGTAAGGCTATGCATTTAATCAGCTTCAAGACAATTGATATCAGAAAAGTGAGAGGGCTCACGTGACAAATTGGAAATCTTAAACTATCCACCAGTATGGACCTTTGATAACGTTTTACCTATGACACACGCGCGATACAAATACATCAACTTGCTATTCAGTTGCATTCTTTAATAAAAACTTATGGAATTGGACATGGGCAAAATCGTTTGAATGTGTCATTTTCCTTATTTTTATCATATAATGTATATACGGTACAACATGGGAAGAAAGATACAAGAAAATAATTAGACAGAATTCATGGTCGTATAATAACACATTGGAAAGACAATGCTATATTGTTTTTTTTTCAGGTCTGGTGTGAACACGATATAAGTTTATTCGAAATATTAGACAGAATTGACGTATTTAAATACAGCCTTTAACTATTCGCAGCCTGTACTGCGCCTTTTCTTATCTGTATCCGTCGAACTATGTTTCAATATAGCTCTTTTATTGGAAAACTATTATTATTATATATATTGAGCTCTTAACATTTCTCCATAATTTAGACGAAAAATATTGTTATATCCGAAATATTTGTTTATGTACAAGCCGAATGGTTTATATGATTCTTTTTAAACCCGTTGTGCTAAGCTTCAATAATATATTTTGGATACAAAGCGAATTATGTTGTTAAAGTAAAACCCAGTTTTAAAAATGCACACACAATATCAAATATCAGTGGTATTGTCCTGCGAAAAACAAGATAATATATTTAGTAATTATTCCATTAAAATATTTTAATCATCACACGCTTAAAGAAAATGAATTAAGAAATATAATTACTTTATATTAGAATATCATGCATATATTTAATGTCATGTCTGAGCTCTAAGGAGTTGAAGCGAATATATATCTGGTACGGTTTGGATTGAAAATGAACTCAATAATAGGTGTGTTTCACAATGCCATATTGAAAACCATTATCATGTACATTAAGGTAAAACAAAAACTGTCACAATTACTGCATTGCGCATGCCAAAGACGTATTCAGACTGGTATATATATATATATATATTCCTTACACATAAAAAGTATATACTGCATAGCGGGAACAGAGCACGCAGAACATTTGCATACGGTACAAATATTAAGGGGCAAAAGAGACAAAAACAGGATTTAAGTTAGTCTTCATAAAATGAATGATCCACTAAATAGTGGCTCAAAAAGTGTGCGCAATCCACGCAGTTATAGCAAATTTACTATGTATCTGCAATCAAACGGAAAAGTGACCGCAAAATATACGTCGAAGTCAATATTGGTGTATATTATCGTTTATTCCGACAGTACTGACCAGATCTGGGATGGCATGGAATATCCCGACGATTTCGTTGACGGAGTTACGCTGCATTATAACGATTCATGTGATGCAGACAATTGTTATTGTCCTCCAGTAAGTACATATAACATGAACGTTCTTCCACTGATAGCAGAAAATATATTATCCGCAAGATAGAGTAATATTTCCGGAAATTTTAATCGTAAAGATAATTATTTGGTTTATAACAATTAACAACGTTTTCGCAATCTAAAGTGCAACTTTTGTTTTATATTTGGAAAACAAATTTACATTTTATTGAAGAATCCGATAATGTGATAAGTAAACAAATAATTAATAGATACATTTTTTCAATGTAATGCCTCGCTTAGAGAACAAAATAGAAAATAAAAGTAATAACCGAAAAAAATTAGACTTAGAGATAATTGTATCTCATAGACTTAAATATAAATGTCTTTATTCTTTTTCAGAAATAATATATTAGGAAAAACGTATGCTTCTGGAACCAAATTTTCCTGATGTTCAGAAACAAATCAATGTATGAAGTAACGAATGACACACTGCATAGAAATGTTCCCGAAACCAACTATATGTTTCTGACATATATATATATATATATATATATATATATATATATATATATATATATATATATATATATATATATATATATATATATATTCTCTATTTGACATGAATATCTTTCCGAGGAAGCAGACAAAATGCTCTATTTAAATATGGAACTGAAGATTTCTTATAATTTTTCTACATATTTAGCACTTTCAACTTCATCAGTGGTAATTTGTATACTGTGCTGACAAAATATTTTTTCAATAACACCGAATATTTTCTCTGCAGAAGCTTATGTAGAGTTTTATTCTGTTTGTTCGTACTGTAACTGCTTTATACATATATTTTGTTTGTAAATAATTTTTGTGTTGTTGTAAACGAAAGCAACATTAAACTTTAAAATACAAAGCGCTGCAGCCATGCTTATTTTCAGTCTTCTCATTTGATGCATTTGTATGTTAGGTCACTCTCCTGATGGAGCCTTTCTTTATTGTAAAAAAGCTATTAATTCCCTGTAAGGTACTTGAAAATTTGCCACAAAATTATTTTGAAGAATGTTTGGTATGTGCAATTAACATGCATTAATTAGACTTAAAAATAGAAACTGAAAACTAAAGGATTCACTAACAAAATACAGGAAAAAAAAGAAATAAGTAGAAATCTTCTAAAAGAAATTTCAAAGAGAAATACACTAGTAAATAGAGAAAATATAATTTTTAACAAAGATCTCGTCCAATTATGATGCATGCATTGCAGAAAATATTAATAATAAGTACACATAATTCTATCTTGATACACAATATATGTCTAACAAGAAATAGTTAAGTTCAGAGAAAGTTTACCATGAGAAGCAAATGCCCAATTTACAATTTTAAGGCCGGGTATGGGTATATATTTTAGTGTCAAATAGGTTGGCTTAGCACTGTGTAATCTAAGATTATATTTTAAATCTTAATATCCCATTAACATGCACTACTTTACCAACGTGTTCAAATTTGCGTATGTCAATTTATCTACGTATGCAAATCTCGTCAAGTGAACGCATTTGCACGCGTATGTAACTTTGCATGGTGTACGAATTTGCACCTTTTCCAGAGGTAGTGCAAATGCAAAATTTCACATCTGTAAAAATATATATAGCATGCAAATACCGGCAGGTGAAGGCATATCAAACTATACACACGTATGCATTTTAATTGTTAATTTATAAATAATGCCTAATAGTTATAAATGGTGATTATTATTTTAGAATTTTAAATGTGTTCAGTCTGGACGGTAAGTATTTGTAAATGGCCACGGTTCTACCAGCATTGTATGTCTTGGCTTCTTTCAATTGGGAAAGATCCCGGTATCACTTATTTGGGTCAGAAGCGTCAACATTGATTAAAATTTTGGTTAAAGTTTGTTCCATATAATCATTAGTCCCCAAACCAGTGTGCGCTGGCCATCTTACTGGATCTTTAGAATAAACTAAAAAATCTTCCCGTTGTTATCCATGCATAATTATTTTCCCTCTGACCCCTTCGACACAAGATTAAACTGATAAATTCATGGTGGTAGAATTATTAAAAGTCATCATAACAACCTGCAGTTACTACCGGTTTAAACTTGAAATGCCCGGTTGACGGAGAAACTGAAACTAGATACATTAATTATCACGCGGCTAATATGTGCTTTGTAGGTTGGTTTCTGCCGCTCCACGCAGGAAAATAACAGCAAAATACTGTTTTAATCTAAAATATTATAATTACTTGGCTTAAATTATATTTAAGTAAAGAGCAAAAGGACATCTCCCAAAAAATATAAATTAATTTATTTACTAACTAGTTCAAAGTAGATTTAAAATAAATTAATTTCATCGTCGATTCAAATTTCACGCGATATATTTTCCGGCATTTTATGAGAATATAATGTTCTAGCCTGAAATCGCAGGTATACCTTGAATATCATTTCTGCTCAACAAGCAGTAAATACAGATCTTTGTCAAGCAACATCGGCACATGGCGGAATAAGTATATACAACAAAGAGGGACAAATGCATCCATGGATGGATGCATGGATAGATAGAAAGATAGATAGATAGATTTGGATAGATAGATAGACAGATAATTAGATAGATAAGAATGATGGATAGATAGGTGTGAAGGAATGATACAGATTTTCAGAGGAAATAATAATAACAAGGTTGACACCTATTTGGTCATCTCTCCATGGCCATATTCCATATAGGTGTGAAGAGGAAATAATATAAATAATACTCATAATAATAATAAGAACAAGAACAAGAAAAATAAGAACAACATCAAGAAGATTATATTGAGAGGAATGTGAATCTGAAACTATATTAAAACATAAAATGTACAAAAACGTTTCAACGTTGTTTCGTCACCTATATTAAAAGTTTGACAAATATAATATAATGTCAACGCTGGATTTGGGATTGAACAGCTGATGCATTTATATATATATATATATATACTAAACACTATTCATCGATGAAACGTATGTATAAAAAGTGAAAAATGCTTTTACAGAATAGTAAAGGTTCATGCAAACTGAAAATAAAATAAAGTGCAGTGACAATAACGTTGTATTTTAAGATGGTTTTTTATATGTGGAGAATGTGTCTTCATATACTGTTCAAAAATAATTATTATTTGCATCCTGCAAGGTAATTGAAAAGTCAAAGCATCTATCTAGGCATATCGTCGCCAAAAATAGCGTTAAAGAGGATTTGGAATATGCCATAAATATCCATCAATGCGACCTAAAATAAGAAAATGAAAAGTAGAGGGTTTTCGAGCATAAAAAACAAACAAGTACTAATATATCATATATGAATATTGTCAATCTGTGTATTTTAATACATATGTCATGACGCTGTTCACTATTGAGTTATTTAAATTACCGTTTGACAGAAATGGTTTTGATTTTATCGCAAAGGATAACAGATACACATAGTCTTAAATAGCAAAAACAATCTGTAGGTGAAAATGGAAATCTCTTGACTTGGTATTCTGGTATACCTGGTATATGTCGATAACCAAAATATGTTTTGACAAATAGTTTTCTTAACTTAAAAACAGATCAATTAGTCCCTGAGATCGAGGCTGTCCGTAAAGTTTACTTTCAATATACTACTAAATAACAATATTTAATTAATAATCTCTTCTCTTGTTTTCTTGCATATATTTGTAGATTTGCGCGAATATATGTATGTATGTATGTATGTATGTATGTATGTATGTATGTATGTATGTATGTATGTATGTATGTATGTATGTATGTATGTATGTATGTATGTATGTATGTATGTATGTATGTATGTATGTATGTATGTATGTATGTATGTATGTATGTATGTATGTGTGTGTGTATGTATGTATGTATGTATGTATGTATGTATGTATGTATGTATGTATGTATGTATGTATGTATGTATGTGCAGATGAATGTACCTATGCATGTATGTGTATACTATGTATGTTTTGGTCTTATAAAAATGAGTGGCTGAATGGATGATATTTGTATTCCCAAGACAAATAGATGGACTGATTTACAAAGATATTTCAAGACTGGAATATATTTTAAATACGGATTTACGATAAGATGATTATGGAACCAATCCTTTGCTGAACATAGTATAGTATTAAGCTGTATTTTTAATCAGTCATGCGGTGAAAAGAATTGTACTCATTCTTCACATTTATATTAATTTTTCTTATGAAGTCTTTTTTACATATTATTATATTGAACGTAAATGGGTCGATCTGTTGAAAGATTTAACTGTTTACCCTTAGTGTCAAGCGATTTACCTCTGTGTCAGCTTCGTACTAATGAGTTTTAAGGAATACGGTCACTAGCTATATATAAACATTCAAAACCTTCCCCATGACTATCGTTAGTATTTTCTGAGTTACGAAGCAATTTGGGGCGCAAGTTCTTATACTATCTTCATTTCTGATTTTATTTGTTTTGAACAAGACCAATTTAATCATAATAATATATTTGCACCTCTCTCTCTCTCTCTCTCTCTCACACACACACACACACAAATTAAACAGAAGCCCTTATAGGTCTAGTCATACTAATAAGAATATATGTGACTTCTTATTACGTCATTAATAAAGATAATAATACTATAAATTAAAATAAGAGTAGCAGAAATGGGGAGAAAATAATAATATTTACCAAATTTAATTCCTCAAGATAATGTTCGACTGATGGTTTCACATTTAATCATTTTGCTAAAAGCATATTATTTGTAAATGTCGGTATTTTAAATGGGCATATGATCTCAAACAAATCAAATTTGGCTCTTTCAAAAACAAATGGAATGACGTGCAATTGGTTTATATGAAAACACTGAGCGATTTCCTTGTTATAGTTATCGAACAAGCAAGAAATGAGTATGTACTAAAAACCAAATATCGCTTTGAAAAATCTAAATATTTCAAAGTAGACATAATATACAGATTATACAATTTTCAGGAGTCAGCGAACAAATGCTGTATCGCCAGACATTTTGACACTTGCATATTTCAGAGGACATTATTCTACAGAAACCACAGTAATTATATCAATCATTTGAAAGTAAATAGGCGAATGACTACAATTTATTGGAAAGCATAATTACGTGCATTATTATATAAAAAACAGTACTGTACAGTTTCGTTGAAAATGGTGTAAAGTTGTATCTGAAGATAATAATTTGAAGAGCAAGAACATTATGACTGATAAGAGGAATAAAAGACTCATTATTGAAACTCCAACACTTTCCACTTTAGCTTTTCATACGAGACTATTGTGATAGTATATTAATCGATAAGGGTGATATGTGTGCATGGTGTGAATAAGTAGTTGTATTATTGTTTCAAACAGGCTATAAAAATTGAACTTACTTGAATTCTAACATTTTGTAGAATATTTTATATACATGCATACATACATACATACATACATACATACATACATACATACATACATACATACATACATACATACAGTTTTGTCTGTTTAAATGGCACTTTTTTGTACAAATTATTATATATATTATACAGAGGACATGAGAGCCAAGTGCCTTTCCCAAGGACACACTAAGGTAACCGATCCTAGCTGGCCTGGGCGGGTATCTCACCCAAGACCCCTGAATTATGAGTCCGAGGCTATACAAACTGAGCTACCGCGGTTCCTCACATACATATGTAGATATATGCATACATACACGCATCCATACGTGCATGCATGCATACTTACAAACATACTTGCTTGGTGATAGAGTCATATAGACATATCGAAGCCAAAATATACAAACGTGTATAGTACATCCCTAATTGCCTACCCATTGCATTGTTTTCCAACCCATACCTTTAACAATAAAAAGCACCCAAACATAAAAACAAATAAATTCGTGTTTTGAATATGTAAATAAGTTATAGGCAATTAATTATACGCTTCCAGTGATAACTCTTAGTTACCTAAAATATAGCATGAAACCGAAAGGAACGTGCAAGAGTGTTCTTTCTTGAAAAGTATAGCCGGCTTTTTCTTAATGTACATGTGAGTATATCAAGATATGCATTATAAACTCCTTTTCTTAAACTAAAAGAACGACCATGTCTGATATGGTGTCATTTGAACTCAGTTCAACAATATATGGACTTTCAGTGCAAACATGGTTTTGCAATTTCAGATAATTACATCTAATGGAAAAAGGAACGAGCACTGACGTGTACGAAATAGATTATTTGTATGCACGATAAACTTCAAAGAAGGACCAATGCAGCGTCAAAAGGAATTTCAAGAAAAATATTTATTTATTTCAGCATGTGTTTATAGATTATAAAGAATGTATAAACTGTGCGTTGCCCGCATGAACCGATTAAAGAAAAACATAAACAGGTACATCTGATATCGGCCATAACCTAGGGGCGTGCAATGTACCTTAAAGATCGTATGTTTGCTATGTGGATTTAATCACCCGTGGTGTTTGTTCTTCCTATAGATCTTAACTAAGTTTCTTGCGAAAACCATAATTCATAATATGCTTTTCTTGTTTTCCAAGATGTTTAATAACAACATGGCTTTGACGCGTAAGTGGACATAAACAAAAACATATTCAACTTAAAAGACAAATTTTAATAATGAGATTTATTTCGTGTGTTTTCATCAAACTCTTTCTCAAGACTGGTATCGTGAAATGCATTCTTCATAGTTTTATATAGATACTTCTAACATCCAGCGTTTTATAACATTAAAGTATGTTAATTATATGTTTTTGTAATTTATTATATTAAAAGATTATTTGATATAATTTTATATGCATGTAAATATACTTCAGTTTCAAAAAAATCATATTATCAGAAACAATTATAGCAGAAAGCACAAGAAAGTTGATTCGTTTTCAAAGGTTGCTAAAAAGTATGTGTAACCATGGATTGATGTTCTTTTATTCATTACAATGTATGTAAATGTCAATGGATGAAAGAAGCTTCTGAAGTGCTGTAATCACTTTAAATTGACATCTTTTTATTGTTACATAAGTCTGTATCATAATGGTCACGCTTTTATTTTTTATGAGTTCGAGTAATAGGTTTAGATATGATTAAGACTTGCGAAGTAGGACACTTATTTAATCAAATAGAGGCCTTTCCTATGAGTCATACTTAGACATTCCGACACGATAAGTACCACTCATAGTACGCTACGTGTAAAAAAAACCATTACAATCTGGGGGATTCCATTGCGCCTGTAATCTAATAATCTAACTCTATGTTTGTATTTCATTTGGGGTTTATACAATTCATTCGTTTATAAGAAAATTTCTTTAAATCATAAGTAATATAGAAAATATGTATTATAATTGAATTTAGGTTTTGATTCTAGTTCAAACTATAGTCGCCTGTTTTTTCAACATGTTTGCAAACAGCGAATTCTTGTAAAAAGATATTGTTAGCATCCACATTGTACGAAAAACAAGTTTAGATCTGATTAAGATATGCGAAGTATGAACATTTGTCTTATCAAAGAGACAATATTTTACCATGAGTCATACCTACGGAATTCGCACATGTGAAGTGCTACTTATAACATGCCGCGTGTAAAAAGACATTATAAAAGAAAATCTAGAGGGTTTCCATTACGTCTGTAATCTAATACTCTAACTCCATATTTTGTCTGTATTGCAGTCTAGTCAAAATTGTATCCAGTCAGCACAAGTGTATGCGTAAGTAATAGACCTTAAAGTTAGTCTATAAGCAAAAGCTATTAGGTGCATAATTATATGTATAAATTTAACTTTAGAAGCGAGAAATGTAGATTTAATATTAATAATAGATATCATTTCAAAATTAAATTCGTAATATTGTAATACTTATTATCTAACATTCTCTGTTATGAGGAACTTTCTATGCTTGAAATAAATATAACTGTTTCAACAAATACTCCTGATTAGTAAAAAATAAAAAATTTCAAGGTTTTTGTTGATTTACTTGTTGTCTTTTAATATAGCGTTACAATCTAATACACTTGTACTGAACTACACAGGCATATTTCAGAGGCATATATATGTGAGTGTGCGTGTGTGTGAATGTGTGCGTGTGTGTGTAGAGCTGGTCGTGCTGCTGATCAGCTGTATCCCTGCTTATATATCTTTCTATTTATATATTTATATTTCTGTTTACTATCTATCTATTAACATGCCTCTATCTGACAGAATACCGCTATGTCTGTCTGTCAGAGTGACTGTATATTAGCATATCGTTTGTGTTTGGTTCTATCATTCTATTGAGCAATATATCCATATATATATATATATATATATATATATATATATATATATATATATATATATACAACAAACTACATTTGCTTTTGTTTACTGATGACTTTTTTTCAACCTGTTGCGTTTGTCAATATATCTACACATGTTTGCTAATTTATTACAAATGGGTGGACTTATCATGTTTTATAATCTTCTTTATGTTCTCAGGAAAAAAATTACCATATCATATAATAAGCGAAGCACCAATTATGTGAAAATCGATTTAGATTTTATTCATGTATCCATCATGTGGCTTTGCACTTGTAATGACCATTTTCTTGAAACTTATCTCTTCAATAATATATAGGATATTTGTGCTTACCTTTCTTATTTTGAAGCAAAGACAGTCCGTTTCATAATGTCATGTCTTTACAATGAAATTGCCGTCACTCTTGTCACATTTGATTGTTATGCAGCAAGTGACCTACTATGTGATGACGTCATGAACAGTAACTAGAAGTGTCTGACCAAATTCCTAACAAAAATGTTGCAATTTTCGTTAACGTTCAAACACTCTGAAAGTTTAGAATACATAGATAGATTCAATTTTATGCTCGCCATGGTTTACGGAGATATTCTTTGAAACTTGTCTAAACTGGTGAACTGTAAGTGCAGATTGCTCCATATATTCGACCCAAACAGAGCAGTATCAGTATTAACTACAGCGCTATAAACTGGCCACCACTAAAAAAAGGCCAAATGTTGGTCCCTAGTAGCTTCGGCTTATGGACGTTTAACTGTATTATCCAGCTTATGAACAAACCGCTCGTGCAAGATCCCATACATATAAAAAATGTGTATACCATTTAAATTAATTTTTCATTTACTTTTTGCTTGTGAATACTTCCACCGCGAATAGTCATACTATTGTCAATGAGTATCGTCGTGCAAAATAGTGATTGAACTTAGTAATCCTGTTATACCTTATGTATCTGCAGAAATGAAGATAGAAAACATTGCAAAATGGTGTGCATTCGTTTTCTAACAGTACTGCAAAATACTACAATCCGGATGAATAGGGAATATTTTCAGACTTGTGAAAATATTAATATGCATAACAAAGAAGGAAAGCAAATAAGAATGGAGAAAAAAGGTGTTACAATTGCAGGAAAAACGAATCTTTCTTAAGGAGTTGTCCTTTAATCAGGATAAATGTTTCCTCTAAAGCCGTTTTTCATCTGAGTGTACCGCAACATAATCATTTTCTTGATGAAAGCTTCACTTTGAAATGAACAGTTAAATGGTAGATTGTTTAGCACATTTTTTCTAAGGATCCTTTCAAATTTGATTATCTGTGCTATTTTCATATCTTTTTTTCTGAATTACGTGAGATGTATTAATTTGAAAAATAATATTATATGAAATATTTCGAGACACATATAAAAGATGTCATTATATTTGATGTTCGGTTTCATGGTGTCTTTCTTTTGGTTGTGAAAAACTATTTTGAAACTAAAAAAACTCTATTATTATTCCTGTTGTTGGTATAGTTAGTGACTTCTATTCAACTTAACTGAGAGTAAATGTTGTTCCTTATAATGAAATAGCGTCAAAATGTTCGTATATCTATGTTTCGTAACTTCCGGATCTAAATTGTTCCCCATTTGTTCATCTCAAAAGATGAATACAACATATTAGGTGTTTTTCCCTACCTAATATATTAAAATCTTAATTGTAGATATAACCTATAACACCGATGCAGCTTGGCATGTTGTTTAGATCCCGTGATTATGTATAATTGACTCTAATACATTTTGTTGTTTATCAGTCGTGTGGTGAAAAAGCATTTGTTCTTCTTAATGCCACAATACATTTATAATTCTAATCACCTGTTCTTGATTATTTAAGGAATTGTATTTATCCTTTTCATCCACAATAAGGAAGAAATGAGAGTTTTTAATAATATAATGTGAGCATGTACGTGACATGTTCAACATAAATAAAAGACAAATCAGGTGTACGATACCATCGGCACGCACAGATGTTGAAGAGTAACAATTACGTGACATTTCATCTTACCTTCGCAAAGTGAAGGATTTGATTTATATCCTGAGATGGGAGAAATATATCAAGCATTACGTTCCAAACAACACAAAGACGATATATATACAAAGATATAAAAACACATACATACCTGCTGAACCTTTATCTATACATGGATGCCATGTATGGAAACAAAAAATTCTGATTCCTAAAATGGAAAGCTTTTAAAAGAATTATTGTAAATAGTCTATACACATGTTTCTAAACATAAATATACAAAAAACTATATATTATATTGCTGTGGCGAGGGTTGTTTTTTTTTTTCTAAAATTTGTTGCGGATATAGTCAGTGGTCTATTGATACATGCAGAAATACATATATGAGTGGGCCTCATATTTATCCCTCAGAATATTTATTAGTTTATTTTGTACCAATAATTTAAGAATTAATGTAACATGCATCGACTACCCCACCATTTGTCCTGACTAAACTCTGCAATCAATACATTTATCCAAACAACAAAAAGTCACGTGATTCAATAATACACAAATACATGAGAATTGTAGCATTCTTTATATCAATTATTAACACGTGGTGTTTTGTATATACTATTTGTCCTGTCAAAATCCCCGGGTATGAGTCACTCATAAGTTCGTCATTGCCAATGTGGAATTACCTGTATGTCTACCTCAGGTCTGAAAAGTTTCCTAACCTGACTTTACTAGAGGATTTCAAATTCCAATATCAAGAATTCATTTCCTACAGGAATGCTAATGGAAAACAAATTGAACACTGGAAAGGAACACATGTAATCTCAATTGAATATAAACGAAATATGTTCCAAGCATTCTTACAATGCAGATAATATCTTCAAGTGTATTCTTTGGTTTGATAAAATGCATCTGCTTTGGTACAATCATTGATGTGGGCAAAATATTAAGAAGTTATTAAGTGAGGATGAAGTTGTCAAAACATCACAAAGAGTATATTTTAGTAGAAAAGAACAAATCAAAGTTTTAAATTTCTTAAAATGACTTTTAAAATTTAGCAGCTGAGAAAAGTCCCAAATTTGCTTTCTCAATTAATGTCTTTTTCAGATATGTTAGAGTAGCAATGACCTTTAAACGAAACCACAACCAAAATAAAAACAAAAAAACCATATTAGGCTACATATGAAAAATTCCTATATTCCTGTATACATAATACGCTTCCAGACAAAACACAAACAATAAACAACATTATTGGAGTCAATATATTTCTCCATCATGAAAGGAAAACTTCCCTAAAACGATAAATGTGACCCCACATCACAAAGCTCTTTGCACTCACCATATCTTAGCAAGTGTAAAAAACATAAGAGAGAAAGAAACCAGTTCTGTAGAAAGAAAACTGTTCCTTTTGTATTGAAGAAATGTAGAAATAACTGCAAGTGTAAAACACTTATGAACCCTCATGATTGGAATTGGAAGCGGCTAAGAGAACAATAAATTATAGGGACGTGTTACCTTGTTGAACAATATATATCTGCCTCTTAGTTCACTTATGTGTAATAAAGCGTGGACTGCGGTTAGATTCAAATTTATATTATTTTCTCTTGTTCTCTAGTTGTTTTCTTTTCTGAGCCATATCCCTCTCTCTGTCTCTCTCTCTTCTTCTTATTCTTCTTCTTCTTATTCAAAACGTCGTTGTAGATACATTTTTTCTGATTTACTAACTATATTTATTTTACACCTTTAGCTCTTTACTTCTCTTATTGAAACAAATAATATATTGCCCAATAATTTCCGCCGTTATAAGTAACAGACCAAATCAGTGTTATTATTGTTCATCTAAGGTGTTAGTTTTCCTTAGCTCAAACAAAGATATCCATTGTATAATTTCAAAGCTATATTTGCCATTGGACAGCAGCTGTATCCACCTAAATTCCAGTCACTAAGTTTAAAATTCGTTTATATTAGGCAATGTAAATTCACCAATTAGCTGGAATTGACAGACACTAAGAACATTATTTGTTCATAACCAAAATGCACATGAACAAATATGCAAAGTAATGGCAAGCTAGGTGAGCGTGTAGATTTTATTTTGTAGATTTTAAATCTCTTTTACCTCTGAAGCAGACTTTCGTTACAATGTTTTTAAAACTGCACCTCAACCTTATTACTATATAAATCTTTCTCATGTTTATAAACTTAAACTATGTGTTTCAACCTATCAAAATAATGTGACATAAATCAAATGAATACCAAAATGTCTAATGTAGAGAACAATGGCATTATTAATAAGAAGACAAAAAGTAAGTATAATATTAATAGCCAATAACCATATTGTACAAGTCTCTGTGTGTACTTAGCTCGTAAATTTGAATATAACAAGATCTTAGGTTTATTCATCTTACTAATACTTAAATTTGAATATTAGTTAAGAATGAAAGTAAACAATCTAGTTGATTATATTGACGCAAGAGCGGCTGGAAAAAGGTCTAAATTTCGATTGGCTAGTCTGTTTCCTCCTATGGGTTTTCTCTAAAAACATCAATTGAAATAATCATTACAATTAGATGTGGGAGGAAACATAATTGACCTGAATGTGTGAAATAAAGGGTTTTTCATTCTTTATATATAGTCTTGAATAAGTAAGTTATTATAATTATGATTTTCTGTTATATAATATTACGATGTTTTTTCGTTAAATATCGAAGCAAATTACGATCATTACATGACGATTCAACAGTCATCTTTTCAAAACATACTGTTCTTTTCAATGTTGTGGCTTGGTGTTTACTACAAATGCACTTTTCAATTGTGCTGTAAAAGCAGCTAACAAGAAAGAATTCAAGGCATAAAAACGCTCACATAATCTTTATGATATAAGACTTCTCAACTAGAAGCGTCTTTATTGCGTTTTGGTAGAGAAATTAAATGAAAATATTATTTACAGCATCTAAAATCAGTCATCAAACTCAGTGACACATTTTTGGGGAGGGGAGGGGTATCTCTTTTACGACATAGTAATTGCCCATATATATGTATAGTACCTTTCATTCTTAAATCAATGCCAATTTTTGTCGCCGACATTTTAAAACAAATTACCTTGATGATGGTTTCTTGGGTTTTAAAAGTAATGTTTTGATTCTATCGCGGCTATTTTATGCTTTCGCAACATTCAAAAAGTACGAATGATGATGGATAATGACCATTAAATTGCAATGGTTTCACACTTAAAGTCATAGATCGATAATAAATAAAACGTTGTTCACATAGGTATATCTTGTAATATTTAAGGAGGAAAATAACGATAATCACATTGTAGGTCGAAATCACCCATAAAGTCCCATAAAATAACTTACTTATGTTGCTGATCCGTGCAACACCAAATCGACAATAGCAAACATTATTCATACACCTACGTATGTATATTGTACCATGCTTTACCCTATCACTTTCTCTTATCCATCTAGCAATCCATTTAGTTACTCATCAATCTATTCACTCATCAAGCCACCATTTTATAAAGCCAGCCAGCCCCAAACGATCCAAGTATTCGGGTTTGCATCCGTGTATAAAACCACCAAGTCATCCATTTAAACATACAAATATATAGACATATATACATACATACGTACGTATGTACATACATTAAGCACCAAGCCATTAATGTGTCCACAAATATAAATATGCATGTATGCGTACAATATATGCATGGACGCATATAAAAGTTGAATGTCACATGAATCAACGTTATTGATTTCCTGTTGAAATGTAGCAAGCTCCCTTCGATTTAGGAAAACAATTAAGGTCAAATCACACTATTCAAAATCTACAATTGCAGTTTTCCACAAAATATCTATGTAAATTCTATGCAAGTAACTTAGTACATAACATCGAGAAACTATGTATGTCACAGATTTTCTTTTCGATATATCATAGCATCATCCATGAACATTTGGGAACGACACGAGAACAGAATAGATTAATGTATAGAGTAATAAATAAAGGAAAAACCTACACAAATATGAGCACTTTTTTACTGACTGCTTTATCGTATAAAGTGAATGTTTCTGCCTTTAAAAATAACAAGTATTGTCACTATTAAAAGTAGTTGGTAAGTTGTTATTAAAATCATACAATTTATCAAAGCTTCCCTTCTGCAGATTTTGCACTCCTAGAGAGACACATATAACATGGAATATAACAGAATCTGCAACTCGTATTTGAGTACAAACTTGGTGTAATGAAATAATAACTAGTTGATTAGAATTTACTGCGCAAATTGCTATATCCCTGGCTGAGGACCGCAAGATCGTGGCGAATTATAATTACTTTTTTACGCTTTGAAGCAGGAATGGAATGTATTTCCCATTTGCATGCTTTAGGACTCGCTATAATTTTATTGTCATACAATTAACGTTATTTCTTCTTAATTCCGCTAACAGCCGACGGTTGGTTGCATCAGTGAATCATAAATCTTATGATCACTACCAAACATGTGCAATAAATATTACCGTAAAAATCATTTTTCCCCAGGAAAAACAATTAAATCGTGCTGATTTAAAAGCTAAAGTCACAAACAATCTAACTATTTTGTACATGAACGAGCTTAGTGACTGATTACGATAGTGTGTTAGCGAACTTAATGTGATATCATTAAACAAACAAAAGTTTGCGGGATAAATCTCTTATGATTAAGAAGTATTTAAAACAAATCAATCACACAAAATTAAAGCAGCTTTTCATTTTCTCATCAATTTAGCTGGGTCAGTGTGTGAACATATTTTGTTTCTTTATTACTGTTTATAATTGTATGCGCACAATAGCATGCTGCTGAAAATTAGATACGCCTGTAAAATAATTTTAAATGCTATCGTTTGATTTTTTCGTATACGTTTATTTTACTTTTTCACATGTGTTCTACTTTACTCAACGTTACAAATGGGCAACGATTTTGCGCTATATACATTTATGTTTGTTTTAGCAAGTAATGAGTATTAAAATAAACATTCTGAATGATATAAAAAGAATTCCATGTTCCTATTTAAATAAATTTACATTGATCACACTCTAGTCTCATTTGTGTGTATCTGTCTGCCTGTCTCTCCGTCATACCTCCCCCTCTCCATATCCTTAAAACAAAGAGTGTCTATTGTTTTTAAGCAAGGACAAAACAAAATCCTTAAACTTATTTAATGTAACTCAGATGACAACATCACAAATGAGTAATTTGAACAGCAAAGAGATAAATCAGAACCGTTAGGGCAGCATTCTATTGACAGGAAATCAGCATGTAATTATTATTTAATGATAGGAACTTGTATACGAAATATAGTAAAATTAAAATTGTTTGAGGGAGTTTTGCAATGGATTAGTAATTAGAAATGGAAGAAGATAAAAAAGGAATACTGCGACATCATGATGGAAAGATAGACAGGAGTGGAGGATGTTTTGAAAGAGAAGAACTCGTAGAATTCTATATGATCTGTGAAATTTAATAATTTCTCTCTCAATCTCTTTTTGTCTCTGTTTTTCTTTCTCTCCTTGACATATAGATTGCATAGTGTTCTCAACATCTTGTACCACTCAATCATCTGTCCTTCTCTTGACTCTAGTTCTCGCCCCGAGTCATTGGTAATCAACTTTCGACGTAATTTACGCTGTGAATCAGGATCCGCATGAACACGTTTGAATTGGTTTATAAAAAAAACAACATGTGCAGGCAGTTTCATTACTTATTTCACCTCAGTCATCTTGGAAGCTAAGTTTGAAATCTTAATTACACATTAGTTTTCCACATATACTCCTAGTTTTAGTTAGCCAAGAATATAGGATGTTATTAACTATTACATGTTATGGCTGTACGGACTATCATTTTAGAGCATGCAAGATCTTACGAAACAATAGATGTATATGTCAAATATTGTTCTTTCTTCAAACTGTCAACAAGGCAAGGCCTAATAGTTTGAACGCATCTCAAATTGATTTTGATCAAAGAGTAAAGTGCAATTATTTTTGTATGAAACCAAAACCTTTTCGCCAATGAAACTTCATTGCAAGTTTAATCCTGTTGAATCTGACACATGTGCAGAACATGCCACGTGTAGTAAACTTAGAGTAGATTAATCACATTTCAAGATTTCTAAAGGCAAATTTAGATCTAATTTAAGTATTTTGTGTGCAAAGTATAGTCTGTGTATATTGTCTTAGAAAGAATTATATTTCTTCGCTTCAATCAAAAAAAATATTGCCAGACTTGGCAGCGCACGCTATTATTTAAAGCGTGTAGCAAAATTATCATGCAATTCAAACCAGAGAGTTACAATTTTTAAAAAAACCTCAAAAGCCTCATTGTTGATAAATTACTCAATGCTTTTCATAACTGGTGGAACATAATCTGATGTAACAGTATAAGTTTCAACACGAACAACAACAACAAAGATGTCAAAAATAAATGACCCAATCTGGCATCCAAAACGTCATCAAGGCCAAAGGTCTAGCCTTCAAAATTAAAATGGAACACAACATCAAAATAGAAGTGAAATCTATTGCAAGAAATCGATGCATTTTGAAGACGGTGCCAGGTATGACCGAACCTTAGAATGTTCAACAAATATGACCCATCTAACTGTGACAATCTCCATTCCGAATAATATAAAATATTATCTGAGACATACGAACAGAGCGCTGGAAACTCAGTATCAAAGCAAAAGTTCACGGTTTACGTTGTGATCACAAGTGTGGATATCTTGACACTGGGACGCATTCGGGGGACGTCTTTCAAAAGAAAAAACTGCTACTGTGCAAGAGACAAGGTAAGGTTTAGCTAGCAATGAAAATATATTACAACCAAATGTAAATAATTACGAGTCTACTCTACTTTGCGAAAATTAAATGAGATTTATTTCAAGATGATACAACATGTTGTGCGAGAATGTTTTCAAAAACTCTTTTGTTATGTTATTTGTCTGAAAAAATATCGTTCCGTTATATTATTACAACTCATTACTATTGGAAAAATATTGTTGGGTGTAAACTAATTATTGTTTTAATTTGATAAAAACGATTTACATTCAGCTATATACTGGATCATGGTAATTATTTCTTTGGTGAAAGCATGCTATTGGTATAGTGTTGGCTACTTCAGGTATAGCTTCAGATATGTTGCTATTTGTTTAGGTATACCGAAGAAAATACAGATTTACTCCCTTTGATCGAAGATCTGTTTCCATCGAATTGAATCCATGACGACACACATGACACAGGATTCAACCACAAGACAATGTAAGACAAAAACACATGTACGGTGTGTTTTGAACAAAAATATGTTAATGCAAATGTTGGACTCTCTAGTGGTGAGCTTATAATTGCATGAGGGAAAACAGATTTCCTTGAAGTACAGATGTGCATAATTGGTTTTCCTTAACAAAATGAAATATCATGTTATCCCAGCGTATGATTTTAACCCAACTAATCATATTTTGTTTTCCCGTAAGATGTGATTAGATGTGCAGAAGAATATATTAAAATGGAAATTTTTCGTTTTTTCTTGAACTTACTCATATTTGTGTGAAAAAAAGCAATAACAATGTATGACTGTTGCATCATTAGGTTGATTGAAGAAGTCTTCATTGTAATGACACATTTTGCAGGGTTGGGGTGGGAGCTGGAGAAGTTACAGATATACTCCCAATGATTATTTGCAATTTGTTGTCTACGAGAGTAAAAAGAATAGCAGCAACAACAAAAAATCGCCTTTGATAATCAAAAATAAAGAATGACCGATTGTTTTATTTAATTTTTTGCATAACAAAGTACTGAGTTTATAACTACTGTGGCAAAAGTATACGGCGTTTTCGTTACATTTAAATTGTGGCACATTTGTTGTTCTAACATACTAAGAATCATGAACATGTCTTTTGTATAAGATAATGTTCTTTATAGAGGAATTCCTCTTTCCAAATATTAGTACTCAGAAAATAATGCTACATTACACATTTCAAAAATTAAGAAAGAACAACTCGTTTCAAATTTGGCGTAATTTGGTTTCTTATAAACAAAGATTGCAATTTTGATCCTAGATTGTTATAAGAGTTCTTTTTTGAAGGTGTTGATCTTAAAATAAGTTGAAAATATGTGTGCCTCCTCTTAGGGAGACGGTTTTACTACGTGCATATATCTTTATCTTTATCTGAATATCTATACTATATCTACCTATGTAACGTCATTTTCGACATGCCTCTCTTTATATATATATATATATATATATATATATATATATATATATGTGTGTGTGTGTGTGTGTGTGTGTGTGTGTGTGTGTGTGTGTGTGAATGAGATAGAAGATAGATTACATATGTTAATAAATGTTGAAGAATAAATATGTTCTAGACAATTTTTCGCACTTTGGTTATTGCACTCGACTTAAATGTACGCAACAAAACATGGTAAATTTTGGAGCTTTAGAAAGACAAACAATTAAGTGTCAATGAAATAAAACGAATTGCGTCTTCTCCACGAGGAAATTTATATAAGTTCTCTCGACAGCAAACCTTCATGATTAATTTAAATGCTAAGCAAATGAAAACAGTTTCTTTCATATATTTTGCCTGACCGAGGTTCTATTTTTACATAACGTGGAAGTCCCGACTTGACTGATATGCTTAACTGACCAGTCTTAATGAGTAACATGGCACGCGTTTTGTAAGGGTATTATTTAAGAGCAAACATGTTCACCCTGAACTTTTTGCATTATCAATACTTGTAGCGGATGTTAAACGGAAAAAGGTAGAATATATTACAGAACATTATTCAAATATGAAAGCCATTGAAACAGTTTTTACAAATTTACTGAAATGTAGGCAAATTTACAATTATGTAAATATATTTTAATTACTTCAAAAGCGAAAAAATGTGTACCAATTTAACCTGGAGGAGAACGGAATACTTATTACTTATAGAGATATTACCAACTTCGCGCGAAAGTCTTACGGCAGATGCAGGCAATGCACGTTCATAAGGTTTCTAAGTAATTAGATATTCAATGAAACACATTGCATGCTCATTTAAAATAGTTTCGTATATACTGTACTGAGCGATCGTCGAGGAAAGTTGCTTCTTAACAAGATCTGATTGAATGATTAATCTTGTTAGATAACTGGCACAGTGATATGACAGTTGAATGTTAACATCTGATGGATCGCAAGATTTACACCTGATTGGTCATCTCCCCCTGCCAATATTCTGTGTAGCGGCGAAGAAATAATAATAATAATAATAATAATAATAATAATAATAATAATAATAAGCTTATATCGAGATGTTCAAATGTTTGATATTAGGAATGTCAGACATAACACAATATTTAAACGATCAGATATAAGGTATTCACAAAAACGTTTCAAAGATTTTTATTTTCCTCCATCAGAGGTTCCAAAATATTATATTATGCTTACCTGGTTTTGTAATCAAAGCTGATCATACATGTATATGTCTAACAAGACTATAGTATTGCAAAATAACATTAAAGTGAGAAGGGCTTCATTTGTTGAAAGGAAATCGAAATCACCAGTTTGTTACTACACCTTGTCACACAGGATCTCGTTCAGGCGAATTGCAATATATACTGCGATAATGTAATGATATTTATTGGTTTCGATAAGTGTAGCTTCTAGAAGCAACATATAGGAGGAATTCCATTGCGTCACTTCAACTTCGAATATAAATCAATTTTAAATACAAAACAGTGTCAAAGAGTTGCGATACTATCGTTTTAAATGTATACAAGCTCATAAGTTCAGAGGCAGGCAAATACACTGATTAAAATTACTGAATAGTGTTGTTAATATATCATAACTTGTATCTTAGAAAAAATACAGATCGGTCACCTCTTGCACAGTTTGGCTGGAGACCAAGAGCTAAATTTCATTCATCAATAAAGTTCTGTTTAAAGACAAAAATCCGTCTAGAGGGTATTAAAGGAACTAATTGCCCCATCATTAATGACAGTCAGAAATACTGAATAATTCAAAAAAATATAATTTCTTTGGATGAAGTGCTACTGTAAAACACTTTGGATATAAACGTCACGCGATATATGGTTTCTCGAGGATTTGGGAAATAGTGTATTCCTGCATTTGGAAGAGTGCAAATACAACAACTCATAGAACTAAAAACAGGTTACCTACTTAAAGTACAGTGCTTTTGTCCACGTGAATGAAAGAAGGTGGGTAGTTAGGTACATACATTTTTGCAGGCAACAAAATGAAAACCAAATGAAAACCAAATTTCATCAACAGACAGTACATTCTTATTAAAAGTCTTTCTTTACTACGAAACTTACGAAAACTAACTGCATCGCCTAAAATGTCCTACTTCAAGGAGACAACCAGTTTCTGAAAGAAATATTTCGCTTTCTGAGGAAATGCAGAGAAAAGCAAGTATAAAATTAGCTTATATTTATGTTTGGATAATAACATATTTTAAGCCTAGAATAGAAAGCTGAAACATGTGTCAATACCCTTCTATATGTATCTCTTTACGTCTACAATGTACCTATCAATCTAGCTAGTTATGATCTGTTTACAAGTAATATATAATTCACCTATTCGTTCTTTCCATGCGTCTTTCTCTCTTTTTTAAGGTCTTGAAATCAATGGGGATGATAATATTTCTCATTCACTTTCTGGATTTCTGTTGACTTACTTTTTTCAAAATGATCATCAACAAGTGCCTCCAGGAAAAAAAGATTTTCGGTAAATATGTTTTCATAATTTATAACCAGACCTTGGTATCTTGCAAGAGAGAAAAGTAGGCAACACTTAAAGGTCTCTAAGCAAGGGTTTATAAATTGAATTATGTATCCTTAGTGCCAGGCGATTTAAACTTGAGTCAGTTAATGTTACATTCGCGGTTCTGCGTTTGAGCATAATGCTAAAGTCAAGCTATTTTGTAATTGTCGAGGTTTTAAATAGGTTATTAATAATAGTTTTAGCGCCGCGCGTCTAGTAAAAGAAACAAACAATTAATGTTGCATACAATTTATAAACTTAGAACATATGAATACAAATGGCAGGAGCTTTATTTTGTCCGAAACTTATTTAAGACCATTTCATTGGATAGTTCTGTCGTGCCAACTACCACTTTGTCATTAGCTTGGAAAAGTAGGAGTGCCATACGTCTTTGAACAAAGGGATCAATAAAAAATCCCATTACATGTGTGAGATAAAAATAGCAACATTTCCAAGATTTATGCATCATAACGAAGTATATTTATTTTGTTTAATACGTATCTCAGTGGGCACTCATACTTATACATTATTACTAGCAAATCTGTCTTAATTCGTTGAAACTGGTATCTGGTATCCTAATTTTATTGCATTGCAATGGGAAAGCAAAACGATCCAAGTGGTCAAAAAAATCACGTACCACGTAGGCAACGTAGTGACAGGAAAGATGGAAAATGCAGATCTTCTTCTGGGAAGTTGAAAAAATAAGATGGCAAAAAGCACGTCAATAAAGCTTGTGCGAAGGGGAATTGCCACTGTGCAAGGTATGCTAATCAAGTATCTCATATAAGCTCTTGTTGAATAATGTATGTTAGTAATAAATCTGAAAGGTTAGGCAACAGGAAATTTAATATATGCTTGAGGCAAACCGCATAAAAAGGCTATTACGTAACCTCTCTGTACAAAACGTTTATTCACGAGATGAATTTTAATTGCAAGGTTTACTCCATTATTTAGTATACAATTTGCTGTTACTATTTAGTTCGTCAATAATTATTTATTGTGATATTGGTGTAAGGATTGCTCATAGCGTTAATGACATGTTTTGCTGCTCCCTTGAATGTGTGTGTATTATATATTTTCATAGATTTTAAAGAGATAATTTACATATGTCAGGAATGATATTTCCTCAAACAAAGACAAGAAGTTTGCATCTGTATCGTACTTCCACTTAATAGTTTCAGTTTTATTGAAGAAATCGAAAGATACCTCAGGGTTTATTATGCGGTATGTTCTTAATTACTCCTTTCCTTTGCTCGTGAATCACGTATGAGCCTAACAATGGTCTATCCTAATGGCACATATTCTTTGCCCTCTACATCGAAAAGGGCGTACATATCGCAACATATAATTGTAATTGAAGATAAACTTAGTTGTTTCTGAAGATTAAATCTGTTTTTACAGATATATATATATATATATATATATATATATATATATATATATATATATTAAATAAATCACTCACACTGGCGCACCATGAACTATAACCATTTGTTGCCACATGTACATTGGTGCTATTCCGCTTGCTTTACAAATGCATACTTTCGCTAATATATATGTTCCTAGAAGACGTTCAGATCACCAGGCTAATGATAATGATGACTGAACGGTGGGTGATAATTTCGTACTGTAAACATTTTAAACTTCACAGTTTCAATGCTGCTTTAAATACGTATGCATTTTGATCTCTCAAAGAGTTAATTCAAACTCATCATATCTATCAAATGTTTTAAACGAACTTGTTGAGTAAGTCAGTGAAATGTACTTTTGTTTAGAACTTATATATATTAATTTTTCAGGAATATCCCGCAGTGACATGATGGATACTTATGAAGCAAATCGTGGTATGTTTATTGCTATCAAAGACCACATTGTATGTAGTTCAGTTTAAAAAAAGTTATACAAAATTGGAATAATCAAATCTATTCTTGATTATTCTGAGAGGATTTGTTTCCTTTTAGGATAGTTATATAAAGCTATATGCCATGAAACGTACACCACGTACGACATGTTCGAAGTGTGTTCGTATGAAACATCTGACGTGTGTTTTTTAAATTTTTTTTTTATGTGAATTCCGTTGGCATAGAAAGAACCAGTGTTAATTTTGAGAATGGAAAAAGAATTATTCAGGCTTTCTATCCTCTTCAGTTTTTGACCAAGCTGAACACAAAGGTTATTTTGCTCTCTGGCTTCCTATTATTTAATCTCCTAAAGTTACGTCAACTGAATTCATTTTATTAATGATTGTTCAACAAACATGTGGCAAACTAGCAAAACGTTCCAACTTTAACAAACTTTGTATCTTAGCAATACTTTCTAGATTCTCGCAATACATTTCATCTCAAGTGATATGAATGAATCTGACAAGCTGTCTGTTTGGCTAAGGCTGGTTCATATTAGTTCGGTCTAATAGCTAATGCTGTGATATATATCTTGGTTTATTGTTTTAACAAAATAACTTATCTGTTGCCTTAAAATTATAGTAGAGACAGTTAGGAGTTAATTACACCCTAAAAGTGCCAGCTGATAGTCATACCGTTAGAAATAATATATTTCTTTTTTATTTCAATAGTGTATATTATAAAGAAATATAAATAGGTTTGTTCAACTTGTTTGAATATGAATATGTCTACTATACAAGAGTATATTTATATTAAAAGGTTTGCTCGTTTATCCTGAACTATTTAATTCGACATATTAACGCTGCTTAGTGTCCTTTCCTCTTTTTTCATTATTCACACCGAAAGTTTCAAATACTGACATACTATGTAAACATATTTTGAAAAGTATTGTTACAAAGTTTGTCTTTGAGTATCATTCTTAGAGCAGAACTTCTCATACACAAATACTTGTGACACCAATATAATTTGCTCTGCATGTTGGAAAATATTTGTTGCAGTTCTCATTTTCCTCCATCTATTAACTATAACTTTTGTTCAAAAATGAAGGAGAATCGCACGTCTTGAAAGGACAGAGTTAATCAGGTTCTTACAGTGTGAAAACGTAAACGGGAATTTTGTTTAGAGTACATAAAAGATGCATTTTAGACCAATCAGAGTGAATGCGTTTTGAAAAACCAAGAGAATAAGACCGACACCAGTAAAATAGTAATATCTTTATAAGTTTATACAATTCATTATTTTAGAAGAAACTTCTTTAAATCATATTTATTATAGAAAACACGCATTACAATTAAATCTTGGTTTAACTTCTAATTGAAATTTTAGTCGTCAGTATTTTTCATCATGCTTGCAAATAGAGAATTCCTTTGGGAATACCTGTAAAATCTCAGGAGTCATAACTAGGAATTCCGACACAATAAGTACCGCTCACAGCATACCATGCAATGAAAAGACATTACAAAGGAAACTCTAGGGGATTTTCATTAGGCCTGTAATATAATACTCTGTGTTTTGTGTATATAGCACGTTCCAGCCAGCGCTGGTGTATGAGTAAATAATGCAAGTAATCGACCCTAACGTATGTCTATAAACATAAACTACTACGTAGACCTGAAATTATTCGCTGGCATAAGTATATGTATAAGTTTACCTTTAGAATAAAAAAATGAATGAATAATATTAATTATCGATATATGTTAACAATTAACTTCTTAATTTTGTAATGCTCTTTATCTAACATTAGCTGTTATGAGACAAGAACGACTTTCTATACTTGAAATACATATAACTGTTTCAACAAGTAATCCTGATTGCAAAAAATACCATTGAAAAGTGTCTTTTTAAAAGAATACAAATTCCCAAATTTTGGAAACATTTCTACCGTTGCTGGTGTAATCTTTTTATTGTTATTGCTGGTATTAACAATGATGATAATAACAGTAGTAGTAGTACTAGTAAGTAGTAGTAGTATAGTCGTTATTAATATCATTCATGTTGTTAAGGTTGTTATTGAATTCAGTTGAACTTAAGCACGCATAAATGTTGTTCTTTAAAATGAAATAGCGTCAAAACGGCTCTTATGTCTATAATTCCTAAGTTACGCGTGTAAATTGTTCCCCAATATTTTATCTCAAATGATGAACAAAAAAAAATATATGTGTTTCCCCCTACCTATTACTTTGCAATTGTATTTGTAGATAACACCCAAGATACCGATGCAGCTTGGCATGCTTTTTATATCCCCTGACTATGTATAATTGATTTTAATACAGTTTTTGGTTCCATTTTTAGATAACGTGTGAGATCAAATTTGACTGCTAGGAATAATTGACCACTTTAGCGAAAAATATCGCAAGCCTTTTGTAAGGGGAGTTTTCAAGAAACAAACATATTTCGCATGAACAGTTTACATTATAAATGAACGGTGCGCATTATAAATATACTAAACGGAAAATATACAATATGGCCAACGGACATAGTCATCTTAGTGATCCCTCAGATCATTGGTATAATTAAAAGAGTAGCATACAAAGAATTGACCATCGTAGATTGAAGACCAGCTGCTTTATCAAAAAACAACTTTATTTCATGGTCCCTATGCAAAAATAGGAAAAGAATAGTGTAGGCAAAACCAGATGGTCAATATTCTTATTAAAAAAATCGTTCGTATGATATTGGCACATACTTGCAGTACGTGTCTAAAGACTTTGAACTGGATAGTTTCGAAGCCATTGTTGAAATGACCATATATGAACAATGCAGGTACACTTCTGTACCAATGCCAGACGGTCGGAAAAAAATTGGAAAAACTGTTTTTACGCAAAGAGGTAGAAAATAAAAAATGAAATTAACTGCTAAGTAAATATTACTATGATAAAGAATCAGAAAAATATCAGTATGCATTTGTCTTGATCTAGCAGATGTAAAAACAATCGTTGATCTATGTTTTATGCATTTCTATTTTACTCAGCGTAAACAGTAAAAACAGTAGATTCGTACATTGAATGATGAGTCTGGAACCAACTTAACACTTAATATTCTTGTAAAAATATATATTATATTTGCTCAGCAAGGCATAAGCCTTTAGATTTAGAAGTGAAATAACAAGATAGGGTAAACATGATGGAATATCTTAACATGTGGTAGAAGTTCATATATTTAAGTCCAGAACTTCCTTGACACGACCTCTGTCTTTACATTTTACGAGGCCATTCATCACTGCAAAAGTTCCTTTATATGACTGATAACAAACAGCTCTAGGGAAACGGAAAACAGATAAATATTGAACGTCACTAAACATAGGCATGTAAATAAGGTATTAAATATAAAGTAACGCAACTTTACTACATTCTGGGATATATAAATGGTGGGAAGGGAGATATAATATTTCAAAGCGCTAAATTCAACAAACGTTTGCTTAGATTTGTATTGACAATTCCATTAACCGTGGTTTAGAATGCCACAAAACGACACAAGTAACTACTGCAGTAGAAAACCAGCAGCAATTGTTGCAGATTTTGGTTGGCAAAGCCTTCTCCATTGTCTTTAATGAATTGTAACTAAGGCATAAATGGTTTGATTCACTTTATTGAAAATTGTGACGAAAGAAGGGTATGGTGGATTTCTTTTGTACATCTGAATATATCGCTGTACTTTCATCATTCCTAAAGTAGCCTAAGTTACAATGTTATTTTGTGTATTGCCAAAAATTAATTTAAACAAAACATATGAAAGATATAATCAGTTATCAGTATCTTTGTACTTATAACGTTTGAGACAGTGTCCAAAAATATATCGTTTTAATTTTGTTGCTAATAATATGCTTTTTTGTTTAGTATTTGTCTTCGTATCAATACAAAGTGGTTTCTTGGTTTTTCTTACAGAAAAGACAATGTTGATATTTATGTTCGTTGTTTATATTTTCACTTATTTTAATTACAAGAAGTTTTCTTTGTTTTACGTACTTCACACATTTATTTATACTTTATTTTCAGATGATCCAAGAAAAGACCAAAGCGATCAGCTGAAACAAGTGGCGGAATTTCTACATTTCTTCACTCACCTCTTTATTCATTTGTAAAATAATACAATAATTTCATTTCTGGACAGATGTGGCTTCTTCGATATGAACATATCAGTGGTATGAAGCAAACAATGTGAAATGATATTTTGGATATTCCACATAGAATTTTGTGACTGTTGTGAAAACAAAATCATATTTCAGGAGGAGCAACAATGTTCTTCTTCCACAAAATTGCAAATCATACTAAAGTCCTCCGCTTTATTTTGTGGCACCGGGTTACTACCTACTAGCATATTTGTATAAGCTGGAGCAATCTTCTTCCTTCAGTTTATTTAATTGCTTTTATTAAATATAACGACTTCCTTTTAAATACAAATGTTTAGTAAATTTAAAACGTTCAAATCCGGTCGTTTTGAATCCAGGATTATCAAGATTGGCCATACTGCCAGCATCCAAATCATGATAATATTTGATGTTAGAATAAAATATATCAATATTTGATGGCTTTTTTTCGTTTTTTCGTCAGGAACAAAATATGCACGAAAAGTAAATCTGCATCGAAATATAGTATTCTATATTAGATATTCAGTTTTAAGGACATCGTGTTAAAATCTTTGATACAAATTTTATTTCTTGTCTCATCGTGTCATGAGCAAATCATGATAATATTCCATTACAAGTCAGCAACACATAGTGCCACTCAACCTTTAGTTTATTTATAGGCTCCATATTCATTGGTTTACTGATTTAACTATGTCGGTGTGTATTCATATAATTGGCCTACCTTCTTAGACTACAAGGTGTGAAACTTGGGGTTCGCGACGGGAAAATAATACGTATTTCAGGAAAGAATATATTAGGTGAAGCAAAAATTTGTATAACATGCACATATATGGACGACATTCAAAATTCAGAAGATTTGGATATTACAGGGGGAAAATATATACCTTCTTGCTTTATATACCTTCCCGACATTAGGTATGTGGATGATAAAAAAGTCAAAAAACATACGGTATTCTACGTGAGACACTTAAAAACATTTGTTTTTTATATGTAATAAACCATGTTAGAACTATAATGAAATTAAAATCAAATACATTTTATTCCTATGTATCTTAACTTCTTCTGAATGTACTCCCAAAGCTCTTTACAAAAGGAATCGTTTTAAAACTGCCTATTACTTTTGCACAATACATCAAATGCATTCAAAATCTAAACAAAACCTATCTTTAAATTGCGAAGGTAGCTTCGCATGATCTTTAAGGTAAACGCTTTAATTTGTAACATAATTCAGTCAGGTATGCCAAAATTATCACTATTTAATTTCGTATGTCCTTTATATAGCTCGAATGTAATACATTTTCGTATATATGCAGACCTAATTGGGGCAATGAACATACATTTGTATTGTGAATTTTTTTAAGATGCAGTTGAAAGATATTTTTTCTGCGAATATTCGTTTTTTGAAATTAATCCAAGTGATGTAAATCATTTTAGTCACACGATGAAATGTGTTTAAATGGGACAACATACAAATTTAGGTATGCCCCTGCAAATTGCACATTATTCAGGTATATTCGAAGTTTCAGTGGAATACTCTCAGTAAATGAGATATCAATGTAAGTACATATCGATCGATATACCTACCTACCAACCTTTCTACTTACATCCAGCTGCCTATCTTCGCAGATACCTATCTAGTTACCTTCATGCTTGCCTATCCATCAGCAATCATACGAATCAAGAGACAAAGATGACAGAGAAAGAGCCATACAAATATACATACATACATGCATAAATCTTTAATAATATATTAAATTGCTTTAGATGTAATATACATATAACCAATAACGGAGATCCAATGCCTTCTAATCAATAAATTTATACCTGTTGAACTCTTTATCTATACAGTGAGCTTAATGAAACATTATAGTATTACTCCATGACTCAGAGTTATAACATTCTACATAATACACAAATTTAGACTAAAAGTATTTTATATTAAAAACAAGCTTTTTATGTACAAAACTTAATGGTTCGTACGACTCTAATAATATACCCTGGATACAAATGAAATCAAGTTATTAAAATAAAGCCCCATAAACAATCAGCAAAGTATCGTCATGTGCAAAACAAGATAAAATAGTAATTATGACATGAAAATATATGATCATCATTCTCTTGGAATCAAACGAATTAAGAATGATAAATAACTGTATATAAAAAGAGTATGCATACCTCCATTTTCATATTTGAGCTAAAAGCAGTAGAAACAAATACATATCTGATACGGTTTGGATTTAAAATAAATTTAATGTGTTTTACACAATGAATAATTCAGGAAATTTACCACGTCCAGCTAAGAATTATCTCTTATAATTGATATATTGCGCATGCCAAAACAGTGTTCACACATGGATATTTTTATTTCTTGCCAAGATTGAACCTCAATTGTTTACTCAGAAAGCTATATACTGCCTAACATTACGAGAACAAAAGTTTTGCGCCCATTACGAATTTTTGCACACAGTACAGACACTACAAAAAGAGACTAAACCAGGATTTCAGTTAATCTTTAGAATATGAATGATCCAGGCAGTAGTCGTTCAAAACGTGCTACGCGCAATCGCACTTATAAGAGATTTACAATGTATCTGAAATCTGATCAAAAGGTGGAGTCTTCATGGGAATGGTCTGAATTGTTTACGGCAACAACTGTGTATGTTTTCGTTCCTTCTGGCAGTGAGAACATGTTCTGGGATGGAATGAGATATCCAGAAGATTTCCGCAGCAGCGGAGTTAGTCTGCATTTTAATCCTGAGTGCGATCCTGAAAGCTGTCTTTGTCCACGAGTAAGTATATATGGCTTGGAATTAATTTCCACTTATAGCAAAAAAGCAGTACGCAAGACACAGAATAATGTTTCTGGAATATGCAGTCGAAAGTGAGATAATTTCGTTGCATAAAATATATACGACAATTAAATCAGACCCCAACGCTTTCGCAATCCAATGTGCAAATGTTCCTAATGTCCATAAAGTATATTTAATTGACCAACCTGATTTGAGAAGGAATAAATAATTAATCGATACATCTTTGAACTCAACGCTTTGCTCAGAAAAATAGAAATGGTTTTGCATTAAACATTTTAAAAAGCCGAGAAAACCGAACAAGACAACATTTTATCTCTTAAACTTAATTATAAATGTCTTTATTCTTTTTCAGGAATAACATATTAGGAAACATGCTTCAAAGAAACTATCACGATATTCAGAAGAACTCCACAAAAAGTAGTGCATGATATGCTGCATAGAAATGATTGCTGAACCAACTAGATATTTCAGAAGGATTCCAGCAAGTGGGAATAACATCACTAAATGTCCGGAATAGAAAAGCATTACATATAATTAATATAAAAGCATTATATATATATATATATATATATATATATATATATATATATATATATATATATATATACGTATATTGATTGATTGGCGTAAAAAATACACCTTAGAACATTAGGAAATTTACTTTATCTTTAGTCCGTGTGTCAGAGAAGTTTAACCTTTAATGACATATAGTCTTAAACGGATATAAATTTGTTATATATTCTGAACTTTTCTTTGATGCTAAGGAACTAAGGAACAACCTTGTATGGTAATATGGAAATCTCCTGACCTGGTATTCCGTGTGCTACGTCTCAATAACCAAAGTTCATGTTTTGGGTTAAATTTTGTTCTTGTTGTTGAAGGTCGATTAGTTGCGGAAATCAAAAGCGGTAAATAACTTTTACTAAAGCAGTTTAGCAAGTACTGCCATTTTATACTCATGTAAACTTATTCACCATCTAACCCTTAAGCAAGATCAAGGCAATTTGACAACGCATCTGTGACATACAAGAATACATCCTTTGATTTTTTCCAAAAATAGAATTGATGGATGAATAGACGGAAGGGTTGGTGGTAGGCAGCTGTAAATTGGTTGGTAAATGGTACCAAAGCAATATGAAAATATTCTTTATAAAAGACTAAAGTGTTTCAAATTAATGGACTGAAAAACCAATGTCTTGTACATATTTTGTCATCATGTTTGTTTCATCGGTAGAACAGAACAATGTAAATATATTGACTGTGTGTTTTTAGCATGAAGCTGAATAGTCTCTCCAAAAATAATTACAATGGTAAATTTTTATTTATCTGATTCACTGGTGCATTGATAATAGTAGGGGTACTGTGGCAGTTATAATGGTGATGTTAATGCTGCTGGTGTTAATAACGAGAATAATGTTTTTATTATTGAAAACAATATTAAACTGTCATCAGTTAAATCACATTTTTGTTCTTCCTCTTCTCTCTACCACCACCTTCATCATTATCAATATTGTTTCTTATTAACGGCATTTGTTTGCCTGATATTTAATATTCGTATGATGATTATTATTTTGAACAAGTACCTTATACGTTAAAATTTATAATTTGCGTACCTGTTTTGAAACCCATGTGAACACATTGCAAATTTGCTAATACAGACGTGTACATTTGCACATTTACAAATATGCACACAGTATGCAAATTGTGTGCATGCGCACAAGGTAATTGTATATTATTAAATACTTTTGATTTCTTGTATCAATAGATTCTACTAAATAAATACCTTCTTTTGACCCTTAATTTAATTACACTTTTATCTTTAATGCAATACTTATGATTAAATTAATATGAAACGTATATTAATTGTTTACGAGTATTAAACTCGACTCTAATGTCAGGAACATAAGGAATAAAATAAATAATACTATGAAGGAAGCACTGGAAATATTATTAAATTCTACGTGGATGATCTGTTATTCTTTCCATCTATCTTTTTATCTATCTGTTTATCTACATATTTGTTTATCAACACACACACACACACACACACACACACACACATATATATATATATATATATATATATATATATATATATATATATATATATATATATATATATATATCGATTAATCTCTATATATTTATATATGTATTTATGTGTCAAAAAAGTTGCCTGGAATGCTATTTCACACTCGAAGATTAGGAATTTAAGTGACACTAAACTCGCGGGATTTTGGAAAAATTTATATCGAACTGCGAGATACGGCAAGCTCTTATCCTTAAGTGATGCATACAATTTCCTGGATATAAACAACTGGGACGTCTATCCATTTATTTTTATATCTAGATCTAATTTGAAAGTGGCAGAAGTATCTTCCAATCAAAACTACTAACTCACTCTTTTGAAAGATTACTTTACGTATATAAGTATGATATGAATTTAGGTCAAGAATATAATCCAGTTTTGTTTATGAACACATGCGTGCACACTGAATATGATTTAGGTTTTTAACATTCAGTGTTTTTTTCAAGTATTTGCATGCGTACATAGCATATATATATATATATATATATATATAGAAAGAGAGAGAGAGAGAGAGAGAGAGAGAGAGAGAGAGAGAGAGAGAGAGAACGAGAGAGAGATATAGGAGTCTTTATTCATTCCAATAGCCCAAACGGACTGTGATGATACAGTTTGTTCAATAAATTGAATCGAATGGCAGATAGTACAATAAACAACAATGTATCATCATCTATAGTCTACAATACACAAAAATTCATAGTAAGAAACGAAATTACATATGCATGCAGATTCAGATCAATGCAAATGAAATAAGCAGATTAATACACAACAGTTCTCCGTAGGGAGAAAGAGATATATACACTATTAAAGGTAATAATATGAAGATACAATCAGAAGTTATGTAATTCCAATTCATATTGAAAAGGTGGTCAGTCAAAATATTTACAAGATCTATGAATATACGACGGTATTTCTATGATTAAAAGCTTTATAAAAGTAAGTGACCAAATTATTCAAACTTCTAGTATTCTCGGTATTCATAAGTTTTATAAATTTAAACATATTTGGTCTTTTTCTGAATATTTCTCTATATATTTGGCTCTTATATCTTTATACAATAAGCATTCAATGACAAAACGATATTCATCCTCAATGAGGTTACAAATAGAACAAAGTCTATCACGAATTGGTTATACGGTCTTACCCATCCACCAGCTTCAACTTCGAGTCTGTGAGAGGATACTCTAAATTTAGCAACTGCATTTATATATTTCAAAGAATAGATGCTGTCAAATATATATATATATATATATATATATATATATATATCACGAGGAAATTCCTTAGTGACTCAAACCTGGCGATTATACATATTTCATGAAATAAAGAAATCTTTTATTTAAAAGGTTAGACATAACTCCTAACATATTTGGCAGTTGAAATTAATTCAAATATAATAACTCTATTTTTCAACGACAACTTATTCTAAAAAGCACAATTTTTTGCTGCCAAAAGTAGAAAAGCCGACAAACTCCTTTTGTATTTGAGCAGTCTAATGTAACGCAAAGGAAGTGTGTATCAGAAAAATCAAGGTCTGTGACATATTACTGGCTCTTTTTAGTAAGTTACAAATGTAGTAAAGAAACCTAAGAGTTAATTACACATTTGTGAATTAAAGATTGACAACTGTAAGTCATAAAGTTAGAAATGGTGTATTGCTTATTGATTTCAATGTTTTCTCCTACAGAAAAAATAAATAACTTTTGTGAACAAGCTGAAATATATATCTGTTCTCTGTTCAATATACAAGAGAATATTTTAGTAAAAATATTTCTCATTTGTCTTAAACAATTTAAATCGACAAATTGACGTTAGAACCTAATTAGTGGCTTTTTTCTATTTTCTTCATTATTCACACTTGAACTTTTAATGCTGAACAACTGTGTAAATATATATTGAAAAGTACTGTGGCAAATTTTGTGTTTGTGTTTCAATCTTTGTGCAGACGTTTTGACAAACGAAGACTTGCCATTCCAGTTGAAATTTGCTCTCATTGTCCTCCCTCTCTTAACTACAACGGTAGTTCAAACACGAAGGCGATTCACGCGTCTTGAAAGGACAGAGCTGCCGAGATTTCTAAAGTGTGAACACTAAAAGGGGAACATACAGCAAGTTCTTCAATCATATTTATTATCGAAACATGGATTTCAATTGACGTTTTGGTTTTGTTCCTTGTTGAAATTCTTGTTGTCTCTTTCTTCATCATGTTTGCAAAGACATAATTATATTAAAACGATTCTGTTAAATATTAGATTTGGAGTTTTGTACGAAACACAAGTTTAGATCTGAATAAGACATGTGAAGTAGGATCACTTATTTAATAAAATAGACGCATTTTTCCCTGAGTCATACCTGGGAGTATCGACACAAAAAGTACCACAAATAGCATCCCACGTTTAAGAAGACATTGCAAAGGAAAACCTGATGTTATGTTTTGTCTTTGCTGCGTGTTCCAGTCAGCTTAAATCTATGAGTAAATAATATGAGTAATCGACTGTAACGTAAGTCTAAAAACAAACACTATTAAAAATACCCTGAAATTATTTGAGGAATGTAGTCAATGTTTTGTCTAGAAGTTTTAAATATGGAAAATTATCAAATTTTGAATTGAATTGAAAAGAATCATTACATGTGTGTTCTTTTATAACTCTTGTTTCCATTCAGTATGGAACATATATTCTTCACATACATATGAAACTATTTGCATTATAGAAATAAACAATAAAAGGGAATTGTCTCTATTTCTATCCTGGAATCAAAGTTTTCAAATATTCTAAAGAATGATGCCAGGAAAATATTTCGACGGTGACAGTAGTCATTATGCTGTTACAATACGATATTCATCTTTCGTATATTACGCTATCAGAGAGCAGATTGAATATATTAGAAAAATAATTTTAATAAGGGCAAAGATTTCTTTTCGAACTTTTATCAACCTCTGTCATCTTGTGTGGATTACAAATTTGTTACGATTGTTGTATAACGGAGAAAAGTGCAACATTAACTTGGAGAACTATAATATATTATTTGTTTCAATGAAGAAAGATTTTCTGATGACAATTGTCAACAATGATATATGTCAGAAATATTTCTTAATATCAACCATAGTTTTGAAAATATAATTGAGTTAAACATAAAGTTAGATGCATATATTCTTTATGCATATTGGTGACAAAACTGATGTTCCTGCTTAGGATGTTTTTCGGGACCAGGCGAAAAAGCCGCTTCTGCAATGTACTTTCGTCGTAGTGAAATGTAAGTGATAAACTTTCTGGAAAAAAAAAATATTTTTATAATTGAAAACAACGTAAATTCCCTTTGTTTTGATACTAATATTAGAGGTCACGAGGATACATGACGAATGATCCCCTAAATGTATTTTATGTTCAACCATTTGCAAGAGAGATATAAACTGAACCTATCATTAACGTCTATGTGTATTCGATAACAATATTACAAATTCTAACATTCTATGACTATGGCGTTGGCAAATAGCCAGATTCATCATCCCCTAATGTGTGCCTCACATGCCACTGTCGACATTACTATTAAATCATTTGGAAAAACACACTGGCCTCAAGACCTAGTTCAGTGGGAAAAACCACTCATGTAAATGATACATGTCTAGGCACAATCTAATGAAACTATGCACTTCAGATTAAACCTGCATGTAGCGATATTACAGATTAAAGGTTGAAAGCTCTTTATGGTTTGCTTACATCATTGCATGAATTTCTATTAAAAAGGTCGCTTTCCCCGATCTAAGACACCAACGAAGGTTTTTGAAACTTTTATGTTCGACATACTTGTGTAATTTAGGCAATGATGTTTTGATTCAATTGTAACATTGTATTAGCAAATATGAATGACCATCAATGCTCGCAAAACGTTTGTTTGGAACCAAACATTAAAAGAGGACAGTGGGATTATGAAAGAAATAAAATTATTTATGTTTACATTGATCGTCAATATCAAATGTTTGATTAACTCGAAACGTTGGAAATCTATTTTGCAACTTCGCCGTTGTGTATGCGTCGCTCAGTGTACATCTCTTACTATACATATATGTATACATAGCCAGCTTTGTAGTACCTATGTACTTACTTACATATCTATCTGTTTGTCTAGTTTGATTATCAAGGATATTGCTTACTTTATTAGAATAGATAGAAGACAAGCTTTTCCTTAACATACAAAACGTTTATGTCCACACTGTCAGTAAATAAGAAAGAATTGTACCAGTTAGGTATCTTCATGTATATTTAAGCAAAATTAAAGATTCCATACAATCGGATTACAACTTTCATCTTTAGATTGCATGTACATATTTGTGCCGCCTCTTAGGGATACAGTTTTACTATGTGCCTGCCTCTATATCTTTGTTTGAGTATCTATACTATATCTACCTCTCTAAGGTCATTTCCGATATACCTCTCTCTCTCGACTTGTATGTATGTATGTGTATATATATATATATATATATATATATATATATATATGTGTGTGTGTGTGTGTGTGTGTGTGTGTGTGTGTGTGTAATAGAATATTATGGAGGTATTACAGACTACGCGCGAAAGTATTACGTCAGATGTAGGCAATGCAGGCTCATAAGGATTCTAAGTAATTAGGTGTTCAATGGAACATATCATATGCTCATTTAAAAATAGTTTCTTATACACAGTGCTAAGCGATCGTCGAGGAAAGTTGCATCTTTACAAAATCAGACTGAATGGTTGACCTTGTTAACTACCTGGCACAGTGATTGACAGTTGAAGGTTAACATCTGATGGATCACAAGGTTGACACATGATTGGTCATCTCTCGATGCCTATTTTTTGTATAGGGGTGAAGGAATAATAATAATAATAATAATAATAATAATAATAATAATAATAATAATAATAACAATAATAATAATATTAATAAGTTTATATCAAGATATTCAATTGTTTGGTATTGGGAATTTCAGATCTGAATCTATACTAAAACGATTAGATTAAGTTTTTTGTTGTTGTTTTTTTTAAAAAGTTTTAAAGGTTTTGCGTCTGCTCTATCAGAGGTTCAAACATATTATATTATGTTTAACCTGGTTTTGTAATTGAGCGTTGATACATGTATATATCCAACACGATTATAGTATTGTAAAATAACACTAAAGCGAGAAAGGGTTTGTTTAGTGAAAGAAAGTCTAAATCATCAGTTTGGTATTAAAACTTGTCACACAAGATCCCGTTCAGGTGAATTGTAATGATGTTGCAATATAGGCTGTGATAATGCAATTATATTTTTTGATTTCGATAGATGTGGCTTCTGGACTCAGCATATAAATCAATTGTATATACAAACTGGTGTCAGCCAGTTGCAATGCTATCTTTGTAAAGGTATATAAGCTGATAATTTCAGAGTTAGGCAAGTATATTGATTAATGTCACTGAATGCTGCTGCTAATATATCATAGCATACATCTTAGTAAAATGCAGATCGGTAACCTCTGGCACTTTTGTGACTGGAGACCAACAGCTGAATTTCATTCATCAATTAGGTTATGTATAAAGGCGAAACATGCTTTTAGTAAATGTATATGGAGACAAATTGCCCCATCACTGATAACATACAGAAATGCTGAATCATTCAGAAAAATATATATCCTTTGGATGAAGAAGTGCTACAGTAAAACTTCGTGGATATAAAAGTTCACGCGTTTTTTGGTTTCTCGAGGACTTGGGTAATGGTGTATTTCTGCATTTGGAATAGTGCAAATACTACCGCATAGACCTTGAAACAGATTATTTACTGCAAGTCCAGTGAGTTTGTCCACGTGAATAGAAGAAGGTGTGTCCTTAAGTAAATACATTTTTGCAGGCAACAGAACGAAAACCAAATTTCATCAACAGACCGTGCATTCATATTTAAAAGTCTTTCTGTATTACGCAACTCACGATAACTAACTGCATTGCCTAAAATACCCTACTTTAAGCATGTGATAATTAATAATATATACTAGGGAGTATATATTTTATTCATTTATAAAATGTAATATGGAATGAGGAATAAGTTTTGTATGTACATTTGATAAAGCATTTGGAAAGATCTTTGATTTTAATCAGTTTTCTTTGTCTGTATATTCTGTATACTACTGATAACACTACTTTTTATTCCACAAATATATTCTGCAAAATAATATATCTCACAACGTTTTGATAAGTTACGGCCACAAAAACGGCTTAAGTCATCGCCAGTATATTTTGCCGCAGGCAAAATTATATTTTATTCTGCTGAGGTTATTGCAACTTCACGCAAAAATACTCGAAACATGTGTCTTGTCTCTTCACAGCAAGTTTAAGGCACATGGTCACGAAATATTATATTATTTTTTATTCATTATATATCGTTTCCTTGTCTAAACAATCTTTCTTTAAAATCTGACTTCAGCAATTAAAACCAAAGATGTAACCCTTAGGGAAATCGATTATTATGTCTGTACTTCGAGAAGCGAATGCATCGGTAATACTGTCAGCATCCATACGATTCTTTGTCGCGTTTCACAGCATAGATGGTTGGATAACGTAAAATGCCCTTCTTCCCTAAACACTATTAACATCTACGATAAAGGAATAACAAACAATAATCTTTTGCGAGTAAAATACCACAGAACACAAAAACTGTAATTGTAATGTAGCCTGTTGCCGAGACTTTATTTAGTTTTAGAACACAGACTTTGAAGTTATAAAAATGAAACTATATTCAGACATGAGAGATGACCCATGCAATCTTTAATTCTGATTGAATAAATCTGAAGAAATATGATTTAAATTGAATTGTATTTTATGCATTTGAAATAAATCCTGTTTTTTATACGAATGCAAAGCAAAGTGTTTTCTTTTTATCAGAGACCATAAGTAATATATGTACGAAACGTAGTTCATTTCTTGTTGTTTCCCGGTTCATTTCAACCTATTGCATTTTACTACTTTGTTACCAAGATAAGTTGGAATTTTAATCTCTGGAGCCAAATGCGTTATAGCACATCAAAGTTTTTTTTGAAATGTGAGTTGCAATAAAATCCAAACCCATCATTGTAGCCAAGCAAAGCTATTTTAGTCAACAATCTTAATAACAATACCTTTCTTACAAAGTTACGTCTACATCTTTTATTAATTCAGTCGCTGAGATAAAGTTATGTTTACTTTATCGTTACGGCTCAGAATCTCATCTTTATCATCACCATTCCACATATTGACACCAGTATCATCTACAATCTAACTCGATAGCTTTGAAACATATCCGTAATATTTCCCCACGGTTTAGAGGCAGCTGACTTAGGCTACTTGGGCATGTGATCGAAACAGCCAGTGCACAAACAAAAAAGATAAGGTCTTTATCCCGCGGTTTATAGACAGCTGGGATGGACTATGATATTGAAACACCCAATGAATGTAAAGAATGATGAGGTGATTTCGTTTCAGGGCAGTGAGAAACTACATGTTGAAATTGTCCATTGTCTTTTGGGGGAAGTAAAGAACGATAAACAACTCAAAATCTTAATCTTCGTCTAACATCGCAAAACAAAATGAATTTTTAACTGTTTTAAATAAATGTAGCATGGATAAAATCAAATATATCCATACTTTTCTAGCTGTATAGAGAAATATTTGTACAGTTTTTTAAATGAACAGCTATATTAGACTCGCTCCTTTGGGACTCATCCAATATAACACTACATTTGAAAAACCGTAAAATTATTTCCTCATTGAGCTTGAAAAGTATGGTTATATATATATATATATATATATATATATATATATATATATATATATATAGATAGATAGATAGATAGATAGATAGATAGATAGATAGATAGATAGATAGATAGATAGATAGATAGATAGATAGATAGATAGATCGATAGATAGATAGATTACTAAATTGTTCAAATGTTAATTTGTGTTCCATTTCAATTGATCTTTGTGAAATAACATATCATCAGGATTCAAAGAGAGAGAGAGATATAGTGACATATAGTGACAAGGAAGACATACAGAGAGACAGAGAGAGGGACTATTGGAGTCATATTTCAGTGCGCAAAAGAAAAACTTCATTTATATTGATATTTTCATAAAATATTTAGCCAGATAAAGCAAATAGTAATTCGTGCCCTTTACAATCATAAGAGCAATGTCATTTTGCGCTACTGGTATTGAATAGAGTTTTGTTATATGCATGAATAATGTCATGCTCCTATTTCTTTTTAATATATATTTCTACAACATACTTTTCATTTGCAAAACATATCATCAATTCGTATAAAAAGATCTATGGTATCGAATATCATTGATTTGAGATAGAGAAATATTAGCATAATTTAGCTTCAGAAAGTGTTAACTTTGACAATGAAATATTGTTTTGATTCCATATAAGTATGTCAAATCGCTTGAGGCACAAAAATCCCAATCGAAATGTACTCGACACATTTATTTGTTCATAAGATCAGAAAAGCAGCAACACTGAAAAGAATTGTAAATGAAACTATGTTAATCATGATACTGTCGGCAATTATATGTTTATATTTTATGGAAGATAATCTGACGTTAAGTCTCTAAATGTATAGGTACTTTAAGACCAATTATTGCAATCCTCTTTCAATTTTAATGTAATATTTCATAAGAGATCAACACATCTTGGCACTCAACCTTTCGTTCCGTACAGGTTAGGTTATAGAGTCGTGTAATGATTTAGCAATGTGGGCGTGTATTTATATCATCAGCCTACCTACTTAGGTGTGAAATGTGGGGTACACGATGGGAAAAGATTTTGTCTTTCAAGAAATATCATTTTTACAACATACATTTACAGGACTGGATAAGGAATTATTACAAACCATCCCCAGAAACTAAAACGAAAATTGTTTAATCTTAACTCAATGGACAAAATTCAATAACGTCAGCTAGAAAAAGGTGCTCTATGTAAGTTATATTTTACTCCCGGGTTATCCCTGTTCTATATTTAAATGCTTAATAAGTCATGCCAACAATGTATTTATATCGTGGAAAATCCTTACATTTTTATATAAAATATGTGCCTTACACAAATTGTTCTAATCAGGTTTGAAGAAAGCACAAGCAAACAACAAAATAATATAATAATAACCAAAATGACAAGTCTCCTTCAGTTGAACGCACCAGTCATCCAAGTTTGGGGGACGCATCTAAAAGACAGCACAGCCTCAAATAGAGAAGAACATCTCCATCCAGAGTGTGGCTTTGTTAAGCAATGGGAATGGGTCATTAAGAGAGTCAATATAAAAATTTGTCTCCTTATACGGCGATGTGTTTGTGGAAGAGAAACCGATACAAGCCATTTACTACAGAAAAAAAGTTTGACGTCTTCAGAATTTGGAGATGGAGTAGAACTTCATTTATACACCAATGATAACCGACAAATGTGTGAATACAGTGTAACACCAAAACCAAGAGGCAGCACCCTGTCGTATGTTCATGTAAAATCATGCTATTGTCCAAGGGTGCATTAGGTAAGTAGTCAGAATGGAGCTTATTTTACTGTAATTTCACTATATGACCGCCAGTCCAAATAGCTAAATGTTTGATAACAAAGTTTTGCCATTACATTTTGTCAAGAAAGAGACGCTCAGAATCATTAAAACAATTTGTTTGATCCACTTTTTGAAATATAAAAGAAGTCTGTCAATTTGCAAGCAAGCGATCTTATCCTTCTTAAAAGTATAATAAAATATTTCATGGGTTTTGTGTTATGTATGTTTGTTTGAGGAATGCAGCAAATCACTTTGTTTATGGTGCTGAATATACTTTTCATACATAATGTGAAATATGTTGTAGGAATATGCAAGTTGTACCGCAAAGATAGGATTAACATATCTAAACACATTTATGCTTTGACAACATGCAATAAATCTGCTCGTGTGTGTAATTGCCTCTCACCTTTCACTACCTATACACCTATCTCCTGGATCTAGGTAAACTTTCAATTCTTATTTATTTTTGCAAAATATTCCCTTTTTTAAATTCGAATGGTGTCTGCAATTGTTTTGGTTGTCTCAAATAATATTTCTCTCCATAATTGTATGTTATATAGAACTTTTTCTGCTTTCAGGGGAAATCCTGATATAGTGCAAAACCTTTCACGACATGAAATTGAACAAAAGTCTGATAGAAGTGGACATATTCCAAGCTCTCTGAGCCATCAAGGACTCACTCCAAGTAGCAACCGTTGCTGATGACAAATAAGAACATAGTTATTTTTATGCAATATTGTTTGTTGTCAATCTTAGGTGTTGATTCTGGATAATATATAATTTGCTCCATAAAACTGAAATGATCGCTATAATGTGATGTGACATCATATATTTTAATTATACGTCTCCATTGATGTATCAAGAAACCTGTATCGAGCTAGGTGTCTGGAGCGTCCCAACCAATACAGATTTACGGCAAAGCTTGAAGACGTAAAGTAAATTATTAATAATGTACCCGTTACTGTATAATATTATTCTATTCACCGAACAAAATATAAACCTAAGGTTGGGGTAAAAATACAAATTGTACTTTATAACGTTTTGCTATAAAAAGACTGTTTCACGCATGCTAATCTATCTTTTGTCAATCAAAACAAGTGTTACTGTTTCTTTGCAAATTATGTTTCAGTAGGTTTTATAGTTTTTGTTGTCACAATATAATACAATGGGATTGGGCACAAGTTCTAACAACCTAAGAGATTTTATAAAAATGAAGGTCTGAAAGTAATTATAATTGCACACTATGTTAAAAAATCAATTTGTAGAACTTAAAACTATCTTTGATAAGAAATAAACTTTTTATAAATATGTTGGAAGAAGGAAAAAGAAAAGCGTGAGAAGACTGTGAATATGTGACAACAATTATTAAAAATCTTTGACAATGCTATCATAATGCGAGAAGAAGACGCAAAGAAAGAAATATGTGAAAAGATCCAAAGTCACCATAATAAAAAAGGAGACACAAATTCATCAATAAATATGATTATATGATACTAAGCCATACAAATTTCAACCATTATATATTTTGGCATACTTCATAAGTCATAAGACATTAAATATGACTGGACGCTTTTTACTCGTCTAATTATATTCCTAAAAAAGAGACAAAATGTCGTCACTTTTAATTTCACGATTCTAATGCCATATAAATTAAATAATTATAGATTGTTATATCTTGTTTGCTCCAATAGATGTCAATGAACAGGACTATGGACAATTCACGCATCCCATCTACATATTTTATAACGTCTTGTCCAAACTGTGTAAGTACAAATGAATACATTAATCATTCCATAACCATAATATTTACACAAAAAGCCAGCAAAATGAATACCTCCTTTTCATAATCGTAGCTGATATGACTCATAGTATTATTTTAAAACCCTCTGTACATTTTGGAAACTTCATTGACCTAAATTGTATTTGGGATAAAGAAATATGAGAATAGACCTGGTATTAGTGATCCGTGCTAGTGCATTAAGAAATGTTTAGCCAACAGGAAACATGAAATCAGTCTAAAGTGGCTTAAAAAAGAAATCAACATGCTTTCATAAATATAATCAGACTGTCCTAAAGTTAAACGTTGAATTTTTTTATAGAATTACAATTTAGATCAATGAGACATTTCCTCCAAAATGATCATAAATCGTCATGTTGTACCTTAGTTACTTTGACTAGTACTAGTGCTTGCAGTCTCAAAAAACTTACGTACTTTCTTTTTTTAAAAACGCTTATAATAAACTCCATTAAACGTACATAAAAGATATATACAGGTACACAATTGATAAAGTTACTCTTGTCGAATGAGTGTTGAACTAAATTAAAGAATGTAACACATAAATATCAGCGATGTAATATATACATTCATTACTAAAATGGTAAGGATGGAATCTTCGAAGCAGTAAGTACACATCTTAGTCGAGCAATAACATTGGTACAGTGCAGAATAAATATATACTATGAAGAGGAAAAAGGCATACATATATATATATATACATCATTTTATTTCAATTTTATTAAACTTTGGAATTGAATTTGTGTCAGTATAAGTTCTAAGTAAAATCTCTACCTCATCCAAACGGTTCACAAAGATGATGATGATCTAGAAGCGCTGTTTTCTTTGTACTTTCTAATAAAAAATTATGTACGGCTTAACCACAGAAAGGAAATCATTAAATAAAGTAATAACTCACTAAATCTAACGACAATTATCTGTTTTTTTATTTATTTAAACAACAGGGGTTTTAGCGTCATATGTCAAGAATATAATATCAAAGGTAGTGTCTATATTTTCATTATTTTAGCTTCGATAATATTGTACACCATCCGTCTGTCTGTTTGTCTGTCCCACAGGCGAAAAGTCCGCCTCTCCTTAGCCGTATCTATTACTACATACCTAATTGAAAATTCACCGAACTTAGAGGTTCTCTATTCACAAAGTTCCCACGAGAAATAGAGATAGTATACTTGTCTCCACCGTCCCAGAGAGTAGCAACGACGAAAGAGTGATGATCAACTGTGCAAAAGTATTGATTATAATGGCATATTTTAATACGTTTAGGGAAATGTATATATAAAGCATTAACAGAAACACGCGTAATATATATATCGATATCTATATCTATAAGCAGTAATTTGAACAGGATTCAACACTGACTAGTAGAGATAGGATATAAAATTATACTGTTTTTGAATAAAGCAGTATGTAAAAGTAGTAAAATAAGGTATGGGGATTTGTGATGGGGAGACTTTCATTTTACTCTTACTTGAATTATTTGCTCGTTTTCGATGGCGATTAACGTAATATCAACTGTGTTTATTTCAAAAAAAGAATGTTACTATGACAGAATAAATTAAATCGTGTCACGTGTATAAATCTTCCAAATTAGAACCTCGGAATCCCTAAAGTCATATGATACCTTTATATTTTCTTTGAAAATAAAATTGTTTCCAAAATAAACAATTAGAAACTTTCAAAAAGCATGCTTTCCTCCAAACCACAGAATCAATATAACTACAAATTAATATTTTGGGTATACAGATTAAATTTTTTTGTACATTCATTTTTCATAAAGTCAATGCTTTCGATGAGAAGTCTGCAATAACAGCAGCAAAAAGAAAACTTCAATAAATGTGTAAAATAACAAACCGGCATCCTATAAATAATAAAATTCCTAAACTCATAACATGAAAAGCTGCAATAAGACAGCATATACAATCTTGTAGAAGTATAAATACATAACAATGATTATTATAATGTGATGTGAGATTATATATTTGTATTGTACATCTCTATTTTGTGTATCATGAAACCTGTATCGAACTAGATGGCTGTAGCGTCTCATCCAACACAAATTGTACGGCAATGCTTAAAGACGTGAAGCAAAACAATCAATAATGTACACTTTATTGTGTAATAATATTATATCCTATTCACACACAAAATATACCCGAGGTCCTGGATAAATATACAAAATGCAATCTTAGTAAGAAAACGACGCAAAGGCAACAACAAAAGGAGAATATATTAATAAGAGTATTCCTAGGTGTATGATATGCGCATCAAATTATATTTCCCTTTCAGTCAACACTCCTCGAAAAGAAATAAACCAATATACCTGATAATGGAACTAACACGAATCTTAATTAACCAAATAAATGTTGATATAGAAAGAGCTTACAATGTTGCATTTTTTTTTTAGTTCTTACGCCCAACAAACAAACAAACAGAAACAAAACAGCATTAGTGAGACAAAACAAGTGTATACATGTATACACAAATCATATCAATGCTGGTGTTACAAAAAGTTGAGTTGAGAATGCAATCATAAATTCACCTCAGGTTCCAGAACAAGAAAATAATATAAAAAAAGAACATTGATATGAAGAAAAACAAATACCATACATAAAAACAAACAACACAAGAAAAGAACACAGGAAAGAACGAAAACGGAAAGAGAAGGGCAAAAGTAAAAATATAGATCAAGAAGACACCACAAAATCACCGGTAAAAGAGCAAGATCCAATGTGCGCTAGCTGCAGCAGAGGATGAAAGGGATTTTTAGGAGAGAAGGAAAACATGAAAAGACCAATAAATACAATGCAAGTTAAAGACGAATCAACACTCATCGATATGTTCGCCTAATAATCTTTCATTCAGTACTCAATACATGAGAGAACAGATATAATCGATCGATTGATTCACAGCTATCTATATATCTAACTATCTAACTAGGTAGCTAGGAAACTATTCTGCACATAAACGCTATGCTGCATATATGTAAACATGTCTGTATTTATGTATGCATGCAACCATGCATTTGTGTATCTATGTTTTATTTTCCCCTAAATATCATATAGCCGATAAAATTGATAGACAAACAGACAAAGATACAGATAGATAGATATATAGATTGTATTATTTTCTTTCACCGATTTCAGTTTTTCTTTCAAATTTAAAAAAACACATTTTCGATAAATGAATTATTTTACTAATGAGCTATTTTGTAAATTTGCTTTAATATTTCAATAAATGTTTCACAAATGGCTTTAAAATAATATAAATAAAACATTAATCAAAATATATTTTTATATTATATTACGAATTCAAACTATTTTTATAGAGTTAAGTTTACAATATTTATGATCTCAGAAATAGCAAAAATAATAATTTTCTGTTTCATACCTAAGTAGGTAAGTACATAGATAAATACATAAATACATAAATAAATATAAAATACAAGGAAAAAGTGGCTTTGCATTAGAAAAAGGAAAGTAAATAAATTTTGTAACGTTGTGTGAAGCGTTTAGAAAGACCCCGTAAACAAATATTCCTAGAGCATGAGACAAAATGTCCCCACTTTTCTTTTTCACTGTTTTTGTGCCATAGAGACGAGATAATTATAAATTGTAATATCCTCTATAATTCAATAGAAAAAACAATGAACAGGATTGGGGACAATTAACGCATGCCATCTGAATATTCTATAACGTCCTGTCCAAACTGTGTAAATGAAAATAAATACATAAATCATTCCATGACAATTACACAAAAAGCCATCTAACTGAATACCCCCTTTTTTCTTTAAATGCACGTGTCATTATCATAGCCGATGTGAGTCATAGTGTTTTTTTAAAATCCAACGTCAATTCGGAAAGTCCACTAACCTAAATTATATTTGGGATAACAAAAGATAGGAATAGACCTGATATTATTCTTGCGGGCTAGTGCACTAACAAATGTTTAGCTAAAAAGGGACATGCAATGAGTCTGACTGTCCTTAAGTTAAACTTTACAATTTGACAGTATTACAACTTAGATCAATGAGACATTTCCACCAAAAAGATAATTAAATGTCATTTTGTGCCTAAGTTACTGCAAATGTAATTAGTGTGTAGTGTAAAACAACTTATGTACCTTCCCTTTCCTTTTTTAAAAAGTCTATAATAAACTTCTATAAACGCACATAAAAGATATATACAGGTATCCTTACATATCAGGGATGCAATGTACATTCATTACTAAAATATCAGTGATGTAATGTACGTTCATAACTAAAATAGTAAGGATGAAATCTCCTTTTCAGTCTTCAGTCCTATTTTAAGAGTTCAGCTAATAAAGCTGATATAAATATCATTCCTTGCATCTCTCTTTCACTTTTATGACTGATCTAGCTTTATTTGAATTTCTTTATTTGATTTGAATGTTTTATCGATTAATACATCATTCTAAACTTCTTCATCTTCTTCCTGAAACGTTTGGAAGATTACATGCGAGAATGAATCGACATCCTATTTCCATGTGAGGGACGACTTCATCAAAATCGACATATGTGCTTAATTATTCACCCAGATGACGAACATTGAAAATGGAATATATTTTCTTAAACATAGATCAATACAAATGTTATTTTTTTGTTGTGAGTAATTGAAGAGACTTTGCGAAATGTGTGATTCAAATAACATTCCTAATGGTATAAGTACAACAACCACAAAGTTGTTTTTATTTTTATTCCACAGTAAAAGCATTATGAAACAATGTGGAGAATAAGTAGTGCTTCCTGTTATTTTAATATAACCCGACACAGATCAATATTTCCCCATTAAGTTGCATTTAAGTATTATGTACTATGAAGACCCAATCATTTACTGTTCAAAGCAGTGTTGGTATTTTCTTCAATTACGGAATATGTATCACTCACTTTTAAAAAAGCACAATTTTCATGTAAGCATCAAAACAAACAGCTACAGTAATGTCTTTTGGGCCGACTTTCATCATGTTGGTAATTATGTGTGTATATAGATTGCTTAACTTATACAAGTATGATACGAAATTAGATCAAGAAAAGAATCCAGTTTTATATATAAACGTATGCATTCGCACTGAATATGATTTAGATTCGTCACACTCACAATCTTTTTCAAGTATTTACTAGCGCGTGCCAAGTACTGATATATTCATGTTTTGGGGAAATTCCTTAATGACTCAAACCTGGTGATTATGAATATTTCATACATTAAAGCAGTCCTGTATTTAAAGGTGTAATTAACTCATAACAAAAATGAGGCACTTTAAATTATTTCAGATATTTTCAGATTTACTCTTTCTTTCAACAGCAATTAATTTCTAAAAAAGCAAAGAATCTATTTCTGTCAAAGCAGAAAGTCGAATAGCTCCATTTATATGTGAGCAGCCTAATTCACATTAAATGAAGTGTTTATCAAATAAATCTTGTCTGTGACATAGAGCATGGATTGTTTAGTAAGTAAATTATCTGTCGTCTTAAAATGTTGTTAAGAAAGTTAGGAGTTATATTACACCCTTTTAAATATAAGAATGATGACTGTTGTACCTACAATTAAAATTATAAACTGCTACCTAATTTCGACGATTTCTCCTATAAAGACATGCGAATTATGATCACTTATATAACCAAATAGATACCTTTCCTATGAGTCATACCTAGGAATTCCGACATGATTAGTACCACTCATAGCACACCACGTGTAAACACACATTACACACAAGGAATACCGGGGGGAGGGGGGACCATTACCCCTGTAATCTAATAATCTAACTCTATGTTTTGTCTATATTGCATGCTCCCGTCAACGCATGTATATGAATACATTATACGACCAATTGACCCTAACGTAAGTATATAAACAGAAACTATTAGGTACAACTGAAATTATTCGTGGGCATATTTATATGTATCGATTTAATTTTAGAAGTAAGAAATGAAGAATTAATATTAATTATAGATATCTTGTTAAAATTAAATTCTTAATGTTGTAACGCATTTTATCAAGCATTAGCTGTTGTGAGACAATACGGACTCTCTATAACTGTTTGAACAAGTACTCTTGATTAAGCAAAATCCCAATTTTCAAGGTTCTTGTTGATTTACTTGTTGTCTTTTAATATTGCGTTACAATCTGATACAATTTTACTGAACTACATTGGCATGTATATATATTTATATATATATATATATATATATATATATATATATATATATATATATATATATAGAGAGAGAGAGAGAGAGAGAGAGAGAGAGAGATGGTTGTCCTGCTAATCTACTGCCTATCTCTCTTTCTGTGTATATACTTATCTTTCTGTTTACTATCTATCTATTTACATGTCTCTATCTGACCGAATACTGCTCTGTCTGTCTGTCTGTCAGACTGGCTGAATATCCATCCTATCTTTTGTGTTTTTTCTCTCTATCTTTCCATTGATCAATCCATCCATCCATATTCGTAGATTTATTACAAATGGGTCGACTGGTTATATTTTATAATCTTCTTTATATTCTCAGCAAATAAATTAACAAATCATATAATAAGCGACGCACCAATCATTTCAAATCGTTTTCTTTTTTATTCATGTATCCATCATGCGACATTGCACTTGTAGTGACGATTGTTTTGGAACTTATCTCTTCAATAATATATAGGACATTTGTGCTTATATTTCTTATTCTGATGCAAGAAATGTTATCATGTCACGTCTTTACTATGAAATTACGGTCAATCTTGTTACGTTTCTTTGTTATGTAGCCAGTGGCCTACCATGCCATGACGTTACGAAAGGCAACATATAACTGTAGAAGCATCAGAGGGAATTCCTTACGAAAACCTTGCAATTTTCAAAACAAATTCCAAAATATCTGCGTGTTCCTTATGTAATCAATAGTATCGAACATTAAAGTTCAAAAGCGCTGAAATTTTAGAATACGTGCATGGGCTCATTTGATGTTGGCCATGGCTTACAAAGATATATTCAATGAAACTTGTCAAAACCAGTCAACTTGCCTAAACGAGTGAACTGTAACTGCAGACTGTCCACATATTCGAGCCAAATAGAGCAATATCAGTATATCAGTATTAACTACAGCGCTATAAACTGGCCACCACTACAAAAAGGCCAAACGTTGGCCCCCAATAGTGGCGGTTCGTGAACGTTTTATTGTATTCTCCAACTTATGAATGAAGCGCCCAAGTAGGATCCCAAACATATAAAGTATTTGTATACCATTTAAAATAATTTTTCATTTTTCTTGTTGCTTGTGAATATTTGCATCAAGAAAAATCACACTATTGTCAATGCGTATCGTCGTGCAAAATAGTGATCAACCTTTGTCTTCCTATTATGCATATTGTATCTTTAGATGTGAAGATATAAATATTGCAAAATGTTGTGCATTCGTTTTTCAACAGTATTGAAAACTACCATAACCGGAGGAATAGGGAAATATACATATGCATAACAAAGAAAGAAAGCAAATACGTATGTAGAAAAATGATGTTACAATTGCAGGAAAAAGAAATCTTTCTTAAGGAGTTGTCCTTCAATCAGGATAAATGTTTCCTCTAAAGCCGTTTTTTCCTCTGAGTGTACCGCAACATAATCCTTTCCTTGATTAAACTTCACCTTCAAAGGAACGGTTAAATAATAGTGTGTTTGGCACATTTTTTCTGAAGTGATTTCTTAAATTGTTACGAACCCTTCAACGCATGTGCTATTTTCACCTCTTTTTTCTGAATTGCATGTGGTGTATTCACTTGAAAAATAAAATTATATGAAATATTCAAGACACATTTTTAAGATTATAAAATGTGTCATTATAGTCGAAGTTTGTTTACTTGGTGTTGTTCAAAGTGGTGTGAAAACATATTTTGGAACTAAAATAAACTTTATTTCATAAGAACTACGCCATATTATTGATGTTCATTATTTTAAAAAATATATATTCTAGCAACATACATAAGTCCTTGAAGTTATAAAGAAACTTCAATCAAAGAAGGATTTAGAATGAGAAGAGTTTCAGCTGAGGAGGAGATCATCAAGTCATCGTCATTGTTACCAGCAGCAGCAGCACCAGCAGCTTTCATGCTATTATTATTGTTATTATTATTATTATTATTATTATTATTATTATTATTATTATTATTGTTATTATTATTATTATTATTATTAATATTATTATTATTATTATTACTTTTACTACTACTACTACTACTACCACTAATAATAATAATAATAATAATAATAATAATAATAATAATAATAGTAATAGTAATAATAATAATAATAATTATCATCATCAACATAAACATCATTATAGTAATCATAATCGGCACATTTGATCAGGACGTGGTTATGGCGGTGATAGCAGAAGAGGTGGTATTAGTGGTGGTAATGAAACTACTGCTTATCCTAAATTACTTCTTTTACCTAATATATTGAAATCTTAATTGTAGATAACACCTATAATACTGATGCATCTTGGCATATCGTGTAGATCCCCTGACTATGTATAATTGACTCTAATACATTTTGTAGCGTGTCAGTCGTGTGGTGAACCAGCATATGTCCCCGTTAATGCCATATGACACTAATAATTCTAGCCACCTGTTCTTACTTATTTATGGAATTTTAATTTTCCTTTTCATCCAAACTAAGCAAGATATTAGAGTTTCAATAATATGATATGTCTTTGTAGGCAAATATATTATCCTTTCTCTGTCGTGACATGTTCATCAACAAGAAAAGACAAATAAAGTGTAGGATATGACACCCTGACATGCGAGAAATATATGAAACATTACGTTCCTAACAACACAAAGACGATATATGTACAAGGATATAAAACACATACATATATAATGCCCCTTTATTTTTGCATTGATACCATGGATTAAAACAAATTAAGATTCCTAAAATAGAAAGCTCTAAAAGAGTTATTGTAAATAGTCTATACACATTTTTCTAAGCATGAAAATACAAAATGTTATATCTTATATTACTATGGTGAGGCTTGTTTTTTCTAAAAATGGTTGTGGATGTAGTCAATGGCCTATTGATACAAGGTTAAGAGAATTTGTTTCTTATGCAAGGATACATATATGAATCGGCTTCATAATTATCACACATAATACGTAATAGTTTATTTTGTAGCGTTAATTTCAGAATCATGGTAACATGCATCGACTACCCCGATATTTTTCCTGACTAAACTCTACAATCAATACATTTATGTAAACAACAAAGAGTCGCAAGACTCAATAATACACAAATGAAATCAGTGGGAATGTTGGCATTCTTCATGTCAATTATTGACAAGTGGCCTTTTTTATGTCCCATTTGTCTTGCCAAAATCCCCAGGTATGAGTCACTGTCATTGCGAATGTGAGATTACCTGAATGTCTACCTCACGTCTGAAAAATGTCTTAACGTGTTTTTACTAGAACATTTAAACAACTCCTTTCCTATAAGAATTCTAATCTAAACCAAAATGAAACAATAGAAAGGAACACATGTAATTGTAATTGAATATAAACGAAATTTGTCCCAAGTATGTGTACAATATCTATATGTTTATTTACTTATCTTACATCCATCTGAACATCTTCTATATAAAAGGCTGTAATGAACCCTTAACTCTGTTAACTACATATTTAAGGCAATAGCTAGGTTATTTACAAAATAAAAGCCAGTTATAAAAGACCTTGTTTTATCTGACACACACTTCGTTTAGTTTGAATTAGGCCGCTCAAACGGAACAGGGAGTATTCGGTATTTCGCTTACACATACATAAATTATATGCTTTTTAGAAATTAGTTGTTGTTAGAAGGCTGAGAATGTATGGACAAATCTGAATTAATTTTAACCTTTTTATATAGTCACAATAAAACTAAAATAGCAACAGTTGTGACTTGCGGAAAGCTTTTATTCCTGTTAAATAATTTCGATAATAGATTTTTTTGTTGCTATCCTGATTAAACATATTTACATAACTAGAAAGATGTGGACAGAATCAAGAAAGAAAGTTGGAAGGGAATTCGGAGGATCAGGTTCGCTTTCAGCGACAAACATGTGAATGTTTTGTCATTCTGTCTCACTGATACAGCTCATCAGACTTTGAACTCGAGCACAATGTTAGTAATTTGGAATGATAGAACAATTTGCTTTTCTATTTATATAAATCAGCAATGAAACGAAGATTATAAATACAGTGTAAAAGAACAGAACAGTTTTTTTTCTTCGTAACATTTAAAAAATAGACAGAATAGAATGTGCGTTTTTAACGAGTACAGATAGACCTTCCAACTGAATAAACAAATATTTTGAGATAATTTTTAACATTTTTTGTTTGAAAATGTATCACTTGACAAAATTTGAATTTTTTTTTTCAGGCGTATTGTCGACAAAGCAGTGACAAATAATATTTAGCTTAGTGTAATTTAAATCGGAAACTGAAAGAACAGGGTTTCTTAGCTAAAGAAAGAAAATAAAAGAAAATGAAAAATATGACACATACATATTTACAATCTTTGTTTTCAATAAAAACACGTCCTTAGAATATTTACCATCTCTTTACTCTAATTACCTTGGAAATATAAAAATGTTTAAGCTCTTGTACCAAGGATAAAATAGACACACACCAATAGTATTCAACAGTTATAACAATTTTATACATTCTGCATTACTCTTGGAAATGTGGCATTAATCATCTATAATAAGCTACCTGTGTAAGAGTCGTTACAAAGAACACGACAAATAAAATTAGAAAACTTGTGACCGATATTCCGTGTGCGGCATGTCAATAACACAAATCATTTCTGTTTTTATTCACTCAAAATCTGATCGATTAGTGCCATACATTTGTGTGGAAAATGGCGTTTACCGTTCATACAAGTTAGGCAAAATATCTTGCTTTTCGTCCTTTCAAAGTCAAGGTTAAATATCGCACCAAGAAACACAACCTCTGCCATTTCTTTAAATTCATTTCAATTTCAAACAATAGTTAATCTATAAAATTCCCGAGTTCCCGAGTACAGCACACAACATCGCCCTGCCTTAACCCACAGACCCGTGCTCGAGTCTCAGTAGGGGACGAAGTAAAAATTCTCTAAACCTGTATTATAATATTCTTTCGCCATATATAATTTCACGTCATATTATCAAACATCCTCCTGTAGAATCCAGGGAATAGCACTGTCCTCTTTGTCTGGTATATACTTGTAACTTTCTATATTAACTTCTACATGCCTTGTGTGTGTGTGCGTGTGCGTGTGTGTGTGTGCGTGTGTACCTTGACGTATAATTTCATAGTGTCCTATAACTATCACCCTATGGAGAGAAGTTGCTATTTCACGTATAGAGTGAAGGTGTCTGACATTTTTATTGATTCATAGAACTGAGAGACATGACATGTTCTGGTTCTTTTTTATATGTAAAATTCCGCACGTATGACTAATCAAGAAGCGTGATGTATAGGTCTACTTCGCCAGTGAGATACTTTTTTCCCATAGAAAACCGCAAAATCACATCTTCCATTGATTTCTTTAGTTTAATATGACTCTCAGGTTTTGCATTTGGTTTGAGAATATTTATACGCCCGAATCAACAGCTTTGTAAGGTAGAAACTGTCCAGTCTTTGATTAAAAAATGTATGAAATCATTATATTCGCCCTACTGAGACTTGTACTACAGATTGTTAAAATGCAGTCATTTTGATAAAATAAAAGAGGCAGACATTGAATAACGGCAGAAGTATTTTTATATATTATTATTATACTTGAATAACACTTTGCCGCGGAAGAACATATTTGGTAGGATTTCAACGTTATGCTCCCCAATTTTTTTAAAAATATCCGGAAACAATGGTCGAAATATATTATTATTATTATCATTTATTTCTTTATTTATTTATTTTTTATGCATTAGCGGTGACCAAAGTGATGGAAAGGGACACAATGAACTGTTAGGCAAATATGTTAAGACTTCAAAAGTAGGTAGACCAAGCAGAGAATAAGCTTTTTAATACACCTTTAGTTTCCATAAGATATTAATATTATGAGTAGGCTGTATACAAATGTTCGCAGCAGTAAAGGTAAGTTTAATTACCTTAAGCTTATATACTGTGACAAAGTGCATTATTATAAAAATGTAACTTAAAATCTTAGTAATTTGATAGGAAAAGGTACCTTAATAATACACTTAGCGATTTTTTTAAATGATGTTGATTGTTTTAGATGATATTGAGTATTGTTAAAATTCTTGCTTATTTGAATAAAGATTTGTTTCCTTTCTTCTTGTTGTGTTATTTTGAAGGTCCTAGAAAGTAAAGAGAGAAAATACTAGTTTGTTTGCATTGCTGGCTAATTTATATCATTAATTTCATATTTTAAGCCTAATCAGTTGTCTGATAGATTAAAATAATTAACTGTTTACATATCTGACGAATAAAATGGTGAAGTCTGAGAATGGACTGTCTTTCAAATTAAAGAAATGTGTGCTTTCTTGACTTCAATTGCATCTTATTCAACGTTAGTCCGGTGCGTACGAAGTTATGAAAATCTAACATTTGTCTAACATTAAAGATTAAAAAAGAAACACACGTCGCCTCGATCAAGGAAGCATATTTTTTGCTGGGTGGAGTAGGACGCAATAACTCCTGAATGGCTTAATTAGTGCAGTGATACCTTACAGGTTTCCTAGGTTTAGACTAGGAACACATTTGTATGGAGGTGGAGCGAAGAGAGGATTGGTTGATTGATATAGAATAGAACTACAGCTCCATGTCATTATGCCTGCCCACCTATATATACTTGTAGGCACTAAGTACATAACTTTAGTTAGTGAGGATTCTCTCAGACATATCAATACTGCAATATACAAATTTCGTATATGAAAATGCCACAAAATGATCCGAGCACTCAACGCCTCAGACGAAGACGAGCTATACAACGGAAAGCACGTTCTCTTAGATTGCACGGAGTGTATTTTAAAATTATTCATGGGCAATTTCACTACAGTTCATATTGTACCAGCAGATCGTGCTATTGCCCTATAAAGTATGTTGTGAGCTTTGATTCAATAATTTATGTTGGTTATTTAATCAAAGAAAGTATCACATGTTAAGTACATGACCTATTATAAATCTTCACGCCAAACCATTTTAACCGAAAACGCGGATTCACAAAAGTGCATTCTTTATAATTTTCTAAATAAATATCAAAATATGTTGTACTTTATTATACTATATTATATATTTTCTTCTAAATTTGGGCAATAGTTTTTTCGTCTAAACTCCGCGCATATAGTGCAAAATTGGGGAATATACAAGCAAGTTCACTTTTCATTTTTATGCTAAACGAAACCTAGAAATAAATATTTTTACGAGGCTGAATAACAAAGCTTTGATTTCAGTGGACTAATTTGTTATATTCTACACATTTTGCAATAATGCTTGATAGTCAGTGTTAGTTGTAATTATTGTTCTATCTAAAATATATTCAAGATATACTGCGTTAGATTGTACTATCATTCCAGGATCAGATTTTCACATTCAGCAATAATAATCTACCTGTAAAATACCTTTCCTACATGGCAGTTCCATCCTTTGCTTCCAGATGAGATAGCAGACATGACAAAAGTGTTCTATCCTTTTTGTTTGCTTCATAGAAACCTATCTTTATGTATGGTGGGAAGTACCTATTTTATCAACACTAGTGTTTGCAACAAGTTTAGTGCCAAAAGTAAATTGCATCTTCATTCGTTTCTTTTCTAAAAACATCAATTGCATCACATTTTGAAAGAAGAATATATTTGATGAAAAATGTTTTGTAAATTAAAGTATGTTTTCTAATACAGCTTAATATGTTTATGTTCCTTTTTGTTCATAGTTCATTTGGTTTCGTCTAGAGATGCCTTATTGATACCTTCAGATTTCTCAAATACTTGTTTATATTATCTTTCAGTTGATCAGACCAGTGTCTTCTTCAATTTCAAGAATGTATTTTTGTCGTGAGTGATATCAGTCCGAACTCTTCGTTCCTTTAATATCGTAGAAGGAAATAATTCTTTCAACAAAAACACGTTGGCTGCTTTTCAACTTGGTTTATTTGACATGGGATGAACAACGGTTCGAATCAAAAGTAAGACAATGAAGGATTTACATTGTATGTGCAATTTCCTATCAGGGATAATTCAAGTGTGCGGATCTAGAATAAAAATATATATTGCACATGGATAAAAACATAACAGGCATATAACTTGCAATTACGCAGTGCAAATAAGTGTAATGTCTTATTCAAGATCTTGTCAGATTCTGTACTTCTCCAAATTTGTGATAACTATCTGACAAATTAAAACTACATACATACGGAAAACGGCTTCTTTCTTCAGATGTAGTTTTCTTTAGATGTTATTCCTTTGTATTAAAGTAAGTAGAAGATTATTAAAAATTGTAGCGATATACATATCTTGGATACACAACTTCAAATACGTTTGACACAATTTCAAAGACAATTTTAAATTTATGGCTACATTAAATATATTATTCTCCTATCTTAAGAATTCGAAATAGATATAATACTGCAATCAAATATATCTACAAAATCTGATGAGTAAAAACTGTCACTTGTAATCTTTCTAAAAATAATACATTAATTATTTGTTCTTGCTAGAATGTACCCCAAATAGGTTACATATGTTAAGTATGTCCCAATCTTTAGCTACATCAAAAAATAGAATTTTGAAAAACATACACGAATGCATGATTTTTGCCTGAAATATAAATTAATGTTAAGAAACTATATGCTAACTTTATTTCAACCGTACAAATTGTAATATATGATAGTTTCATATTTCAAAATCCAGTAAAGGATATTTATATTACATTGTCTCTAGAATAATGCAATTTATACGCAACGATTCATAATTCTCGTAATAACAAAATTTCGGAATGCAGATATCTTGATAATATAAGGCCATACAAATTTTTCATCTGTTTAGATATACATGACTTTATCTCTCAATATATCCGCATGTACCAATTCTTAATAAATTTTATGAATCAAGGTTTTACCTTTCTGCCCATCAGATTATCAAAGTTCTCCTACCAACCTACCTACCTACCTGCACATACATAGATGCATAACTGCATGTGTGTATTGCATGTGGTTTATATTCATACATTCAAGCATGCAGATGAAATCCATAAATAAATTCATCTTCATCAATCTAGTACCAACCTGAAAATATACCTACTTGCATATATCTCTCTGTTAAATATTAATTTGTGTCAGCATAAGTTCTAAATATAATTTCTACCTTATCCAACCGGTTCACAAAGACTATATACATCAGACCTGATGATGTGAAAGCCCTGTTTTCTTTGTACCTTTTAATCAAGATATTCTTAGTCGCTTAACAACAGAAAATAAAGCAATAAAAAGAAGTATTAACTCACGAAATCTGGGTTGTTTTATTTCATTTTATTTGGAGGATGTAAATAAAAATGAAACGACAGGGGTTTTAGTTTCATATGTCAAGAATATAATATCAAAGGTAGTGTCGATACTTCGATGTTTTAGCTTCGATGATATTGTATACAATCCGTCTGTCGGTTTGACTGTCTCGTAGGCGAAACGTCCGTCTATCCTTAGCTCTATCTATTACTATACAGCTAATTCACAATTCACCAAACTTCGAAGTTGTCTATCCATATAGTTCATATGACCAATAGGAATATTATGCTTGACTACTCCGTCCCAGAGAGTAGCTAGGACGAAAGGGTAATGGTCTAATGTACAAAAATATTGATTATATTGATTATATATATATATATATATATATATATATATATATATATATATATATATATATATATATATATATATATAGTATTTCGAACAAGACCCCTTCATCACTGACTATTAGAGATGGGATATAAAATGATACTGTTTTAAAATAAGGCAGTATGTAAAGGTATTTGTGATTAAGATACTTTAATATTACTCTGGTTGACTTATTATCGATGGCTACTAACGTAATGATAACTGTCTCTATTACAGATATATGCAAAGAACTGTTACTATGACATAATAAATTAAATCGCATCATGTGTACAAATCGTCCAAATTAGGACATTGGAATCCCTAAAGTCATTTGATACCTTTGTTTCCTTAGAAAATAATTATTTTCAAAATAAATAATTAAAAATTAAAAATGCATTCTTTACTCCAAAGCACAGAAGCAATAGAACTACAAATCAATATTGCGAGTATACAGATTAAATTGTTTTTGTACATTCATTTTTCATAAGGTAATTGCTTTCTAGGAGAAATCTGTTATAACAGTAGTGAAAAGAACACTACAGACCGCATAGATACGTTCGTAGTACAAGTATCAATTCATAACAAAATGATCCTTATAATGCGATATGACATTATATATTTGTATTATACGTCTCCATTTTGTGTATCATAAAACCTGCATTGAGCTAGATGTCTATAGCGTCTCATCCAATACAGATTTATTTACGGCAAAGCTCAAAGGCGTGAAGCAAAACAATTAATGTTGTACACGTTATTGTATAATAGTTTTCTGTCCTATTCGCACACAAAATATACCCTAGGTCCTGGATAAATATACAAATTGCATCTTATAATGCAAAAGAAAAGCTGCTTCACTTGTGCTGATCTATCTTTTTCTTGAGTAATCTCACTTAAATACAATTCATGTATCGAAAACGAAAAGAGTTCTTAGAAGTCTTGGACAACGCTATCATAAGAAAGGCCCAATATTACCACAGTGAAATAAAAAGGCCGCATGTGAGATAGATGCAATCTTAGCAAGAAAATATGCAAAGGAAACAAATAAATAGAACAATATTAATCAGATGATTACAAGGTAGATGATATGCCATCAAAGTATATTTTTATTTCAGTCAACACTCAAATTATGAGGAAACAATTGTACAAAATAGGATGATCTATCTATCTATCTATCTATCTATCTATCTATCTATCTATCTATACATATATATGTATGTATGTATGTATGTATGTATGTATGTATGTATGTATGTATGTATGTATGTATGTATGTATGTATGTATGTATGTATGTATGTGTGTATGTATGCATGTATATAGCTATGTGATAGACACAATAACCCGCTCGTTTATTGTTGTTACACCACTATTTATTTTTTTATATCTCTTATTGCAAATTCCCCCTTGTGATTCTAACATGTAGGGTCTAGAATTGTACGTAGATTTAGAGTTAAGTGCTTGTTTTGTATATGTAAGCTGTTTGTTCCACTGACGAAGAGCTTGTTTAACCCGAAACGTTCGAAAACCGATTTGAATGTTCGCTGTTATCAATTTTGTGTCTATATATATATATATATATATATATATATATATATATATATATATATATATATATATATATATATATATATATATATCCAAATAAATGTTTTATAGAAAGGGCTTCAAATTTGGCCTTTTTTAGTTCTTACGTCCAGCAAAAGAAAAACAGTATTAGTGAGACAAAACAAGTACATACGTGTATATATATATATATACAAATCATATCACTACTGGTTTTATAAACAGTTCAGTTGAGAATGCAATTATAAACGTACCTCGTGCTCCAGAAAAAGAAAATAATATGAAAAGAAATTTGATAAAAAGAAATAAATACTATACATTGAAATAAATAAAACGAAAAAAGAACACAGGAGAGAACGAAAACGGAATGAGAAGGGTAAAAGTAGATGGAGATAAAGAACAGCATTGCACAAACATTACAAAATCACCGCTAAAAGAGCAAGATATTTAAGACTAGTTGCAACAGAGGAAGAAAAGATTTCACATAAGAGAAGGAAACATCAAAATACCAAGAGGTACAATGCAAGTTAAAGACCAATCGACGATATGCTCACTTAATAACCTTTTAATATTTCATTCAACATTCAATACATAAATGTGCATATATAATCGATAGACTGATTCATAGCTTCTATCGACTTAGCTAGCTGCTAGCTAACTAACAACCTGTTCTGCACTTAAAGACTTTGCAGCATGTATGTACACATGTATGTATTTATGTATGTATGTATTCATGCATGTGCGAAGTGTATATCTATATTTTATCTTTCCCAAATAATCATATAGCGGTCTACATATATAGATAAACAAATAGACAGGCAGGCAGATAGATAGATAGATTTGTTATTTCTTTGACAGATTTCAGTTTGGTTTCTTATTCACATTTTCGAGATTTAAATGTTTCACTATTGAGCTATTTTGTACATTTGCCTTAAAAAAATTGCAATCAATATTTCACAAATGGCTTTAAAAAAATATAAATGAACATAAATCAGAATATATTCTTTATATTATATTAGGAATTCAAACTTTTTTTTACAGAGTTCAAATTACAATATTTATGATCTCAAAGATAAAAAATAATAATGTTCTGCTTCATATATAAGTCAGAAAATACATAAATAAACAGATAAATATATAAACAAATATGAAATACAAATGAAAAGTGAGTTTGTGTAAGAAAGAGGAAAGTAAATAAAATAAGTAACTTTATGCGAAGCGTTTGGAAAGATTTCGTTAACAAATATTCCTAAAAAGCATGAGACAAAATGTCAATACTTTTTTTATTTTACTGTACTAGTGCCATAGAGATAATTATAAATTGTTATGTCCTCTATAATCCAACAGAAGACACTGAACAGGACTTGGGACAATTCTATCTAAATATTGTATAACGTCCTGTCCAAAATGTGTAAATGAAAATAAATACATTAATCACTCCGTGACAATTACACAAAAAGGAATCAAATTGAATACCCTCTTTTTCTTTTAACACACGTGTCATTATCATAGCTGATATGAGTCATAGTGTTATTTTAAAATCCTATGTAAAGTTGGAAAATCCACTGACCTAAATTGTACTTGGGATAATGAAAGATAAGAATAGACCTAATATTGGTGATGCAGGCTAGTGCACTAACAATGTTTTAGCTGACAGGGAACATGCAATCAGTCTTAATTGACTTGAAACGGAAAAACAAATTTCCTTCCATAAATATATTCTGACTGTTCTTAAGTTAAACTTTGCATTTTTACAGTCTAACTTTGATTAATGAGATAGTTCCTCCAAAAAGATAATAAAAAGTCATTTTGTGCCTAAACTAATTTGAACGTCACTAGTCTGTAGTGTCAAACAACTTACGTACCTTGCCATTCCTTTTTTAAAACGTATGTAATAAACTTCATTAAACGTACATAGAATATGTATATATATATGATGTAATTTAAATTCATTTCTAAAATAGTAAGGATGAAATTTCCTTTTCAGTCTTCAGTACTATCTTAAGAGTTCAGCTAATAAAGCTGATATAAATATCATTCTTTGCATCTCTCTTTCAAGTTTACGACTGATATACTATATAGTTTGCTTAGCTTTATTTTAATTTCTTTATTTGATTTGAATGTTTTATCGATTAATACGTCATCCTAAACTTCTTCGTCTTCTTCCCTGAAAAGTTTAAAGACTACCTGAGAGAATGTATCGGCATCCTATTTCCATGTGAGGGACGACATCATCAACATCGATAGATCATCGATGTAATCATTCAAGCAGATGAATATATTATTCTTAAAGGTATATCAATACAAATGTTATTTTGTGATGTGACTAATTGAATACAGTTTGTGAAATGTATGTTTCAAGTAAATTGGTAATGATATATGTAAAACGACCACAATGTTTTATTCTTATTTTCTTCTTCAATAAAAACATTATTAAACAAGGTGGTTAATAAAAAGTGCTTCCTATTATCTTAATATAACTTGATGAATATCATTAGCATAAGTGAGCAAATGGTTGGAACGTGTATCTTTATTCAAACGAAAATTTGCATTTACTGCTAAGTTACGTGTAGTCATTTAGTTTTGGCTATTAGTAAGTTAGTTGGATAAGATAGATACAAAGGTAGGAGGTGAGATAGGTACTACGTAGTTACATGCTAAGACAGTTATATAGTCATTTATATGATCACATTAGCAAGCTATATTAGATTATTTCTTCATCTTTCAGTTGGTTTAAATACCCTAAATATAGTAAGTTGATGAACTATTACATTATTTGTGTTTATTTTATTAATTGTTTGGTCAATCTGTATCATTAATTTGGTATTTCAAGACCAATTAGCATCTGGATACATTAAAAGAAATAATTTGGTAGATATCTGGCCAATAAAATCGTGCAGGCCTAGTACAGGTCTGCCTTTTATGTTAAGAAACATATATTTCTTTACCTCAGTGATATGTCATTCAGCGTCAGACAGGTTCAAACAAAATTGCAATGCTCTGATACTTAGTTGTAATAAAATGAATAAAATAAAACAAAAAGTTAGCTAGATCAAGGAACCACATGAGTTTTGCAAGGTTCCTTTCATTTTAATTATCTCAAAACTGCACGCATGCCACCATCGCGATTACTCCTTAAATAGGCACACCTGCTATCTCTTCGTGTTTCGATATGTACTAAAGAACTCCCAATATTAGGGAATCGGAAAAATGCGAGTGCAGGTAACAGATGGTTAGTTGCTTCATGCAAAACACAAAAATAAAAAAGGTAAGATAGAATTGGTTGATTAATGTAATTACACTAGTCATTATGTATGTCCTTGTCGGAACAAAGTGCGTACATTTCATTTGTGAAGATAGAAATCAAGACTGAATTAGGTCCAAATGAGATTTACATATACCGCCTGCTTGAATATCACAAAGCGATCCGATTGATTATCGCCACAGAATAATATCGAAACCCCACAAAGCTGATGCATGATAAACAGTACATTTCTCCACTTTTTCTCATGCACAAATGTTACGGCATTTAGAGAATATTTAATTATCTACTAAAATGTACTGCTAAAAACGGAAAGAAGATCAGGTCCATAAGTTCACATACAATTTATGTATCTATCATGAAAGCGGTATTTGAAAATCGTATAACACTCTTGAACAACAAATATATAATTGTATTGGATCATTTTGGTGTATTTGAACATCTGCAACATTTTATTGTAATTTACTGGATTGATAGTACAGTGTATTCAAATTTGTTTTATGTCTTAAATATATTCTACAATAGAATGTGATATGTGTAGCTTTCCGTGTCCAAAAGGCTATGGATATCGCTACCTTTTTTATATACAACAAAAATAATGTATGCCTAAAAAAAAATGCTCTGTGTACAATTATAGTTTGCAGTTCAAGTAAAACAATTGGCAATGAACATAGTCCTCACATATTATTTGTATATGCTTGTTGCTAAGAAGATCAGATAGGCCTCTTTTGAAATATGGTCTAAGGAACTAATTTCACACATAAAATAATTATGATCAATCGTACTTTCAAACACATGTTATTTAATTAGTTTCTGTATCCAGAGGAAGTGGTTTGCCTTTTAATTGTTATATTCCTTTTTCTCCGTGTACTATGCTCTGTTTTGTTGCATCAGGATTGGATGATGCATTAAGAATCATTATGTAAATGCTTACAGTGTCTTTCAGGTGATCGTCGAATTGGGTCTTCAACTTGCAAAGACGTTTTCATCAGATATTTGTTAAATAGTGCATTTTTGTGTTGGATAATATTGGATTGAACTCGTCACACTTTATGTGACTTTCGAAAGGCGTAATGTGTTCAGTCGAAAAATAATTTCACGAGGTATATACAGACATAAAAACATCAACTTAACTAAGTTATCCAAGACCATCTGCAAATATATTGATATTTGTCTCGTTATTTTACAAGAAAAGATGCATGAAACTGACATACGAATGTAGGAAAATGGCTGAGTTTAAATCAGACAGTATTTTTTTTGTTTTCATGCGAGAGATGGGCATTGGTTTCTCTCAAGTAAAAGACTATTTTGAGAAATACATAATTTATTTGAAAAAAATACCCAAATTAAAAACAAATAGCCTTTATATTGCCAATGCTGAAAAAATAGCATTTTAAATCTCACTTGGGCGCGAAAAAATCTCACTCAATCTTAAATGTCCCAACGTTTAAAAACTGTTCATTTGCTATTCAATTTTATACGTTAATGAAATAAATTAAATTGGACATGGACGTAACCGTTTGAATGAGTAAGTCGTTTTTCTTTTTGTATAAAAAAATGTACATACAGTAAAATATGGCTAGAAAGATACGAGAATATAATTGCAAAGAATTCGTACTATTACAACTCATTGGAAAAGCAGTGTCATATGGTTTCTTTTTCAAATCTGGTGTCATCGCGATGTCAGTGTCTTTGTAATATTAGACCGAATTGTTTGATTTAGATACAACGTTAAAGTGTTTTCAGCCTGTACTGCACATATTCGCGAACTTTTTATCCGTATAATTCTGTCTCTACATAGTCAATTTATCGAAAAGCTATAATATTACTGTATCGCATAATTCTTAACAATTGTACATAATACACAAATTTAAACTACAAATATTGTTATGTCCCAAATAATATGCTTATCTACAAACCAAATGTTTTTATATTGCTTATTTAGTCCCTCAAATGATATACAACGGATAAAAGCGAACCCATATTGCTATGGTAAAGTCCTGTTTAGAAAATTAAAACCAAAAATTAAATAATAATGGTATTATCCTGTGCACAGCTATGTTATGTAGTTAGTAATTATTCAATTAAAACATTTTAATTGTTCCTCTTAAGGTAAAAGAATTCAGAATAATATACAACTTTATACGAGATTATTATGCATATATTTGATGTCATGTTTGAGCTCAAAGGAGTAGAAACAAATATATATCTGGTACTGGTGGCATTGTTAAAATCCTATGCACCTGTTTTACACAATTCCAAATCGTGAAACTTTACCACGTACAACCAATTAAAACTCTTATCATAATGAATACATTGCGCATACCAAAGACGTCTTCAGGCATAGCTTAATGTATTCGTTGGACGTACTGAACCTCAGTTGTTTAAACAAAACTTTCTGCTGGGCAACACGAATAGAACACATAAAATATTTGCACCCGGTACAAATCAAGGGGCAAAATAGACTAAAACATGTCTTTAACTGATGTTCAGAATGATGCACCCGCATATCGCAGAGTCGAGATGTGTCGCGGTTCAGATGGATGGGTGAGAAAGTCCTGCAATCGGTTTTGTGTCAAAAAAACTGTATATGTTATCATTCTTTCTGACGGCGAGTCGACGTACAAGGATAGCATGAAAGATCCCGATGATTTCGGCAACGGAATTTACCTGCATTATAATTATTCATGCGTGCCAGGCAACTGTTTTTGTCCTAACGTAAGTTCATATGAGATGAACTTCTTCACTGATAGCAGAACATGTAGAACATACAAGAGAAAATACTTTACCGGAAAATGTAATCTAAAAGGAGATTATTTGGTTTTATACAATATCTATAGCAATTAACGCAGGTCCCCAAACCGCGTTCGCAACCTGATCTGCTGTTTGTTTTCAAGTTTAGAAAACAAGCTTATTTTTAATTGAAGAATCTGATGAGATTATTAATAGATACATCTTTCAATGTAATATCTTACTTGGAGAAACAAGAACGCAAGCAGAGCTAAAATGGTTTTGCATCAAACATTTAAACAATGCCAAGAAAACCATACTTTTGACAAAAGTTTATCTCATAGAATTAAATATAAATATCTTTATTTTTCAGGTAAACCCAAGTTAGAAAAAGACATGCTGCACAGAAATTGACGCTGAACCAATTAGATGTTTCAAAAGAAAAGGATTTTGAAAAAGTGGAATTAGCATTGCAAACTGTCTGGAATAGAAAAACATTACATATATATTGATTCTTTGTTTGACATGAATATCTTTACAAGGACGCAGACAAAATGCCGAACTGAAAATTTATTATAAATCTTGGACATATTTAGCATATACAGTTTCAGCAGTGGCAATGCAGGACAAATATTTGTTTTTAATGTGATAAAATATTTTCTTTGCAGATGGAAAACAAAATGGGGTATGTTGAGTACTATTCTACTTGTCCGTACTGTGTCTGTTATATCAATAAATTTGGTCCTAAACATTGTTGAGTTATACTACACAAAATCAAAATGAAACTATAACTTATAATGTATTACATCCACACTCACTTTCAGTCCTCTTATTTGATGCAAACATATAGGTAGAAATGAAAAACAATTGTGTTACATCCTGTAAAAATATTTACATTTTTGAATATGTTTTTCTTCATTCCAAGACAAGAGAAAGGTCAGCTTCTATAAAGACTGGAAATATTTAGCGGTTGCTAAATTGTATCTACCTGTGTGATTGTAGAAGTAGATAGTTATATATAATGACCGTGCGTGTTTAAGAATGGCACTGAACTGTCTCTACAAAATTGCTTAAACGATAATTTTGTATCTAATAGTAGGGGCGCTGCTGGTGGTCATAGTGATGATAATGATAATAATAGTGATGATGATGATAATAAAAATAGTGATAATGTTACGGGTACGGCTAGTTTAAATATTATTATTATTATTATTATTATTATTATTATTATTATTTTATAAAATAATTCATCATTAATTAAATCAATATTTTTCATCTTTTTTTTCTCACCACCACTATCATAATCATCTCATCATCATCAATATTGTTTATCATTGATGGCATTTTTAAAGCAGATATTCAATCTCCTTGTGATGATCATTATTTGTAATCCGTAAGAAGCTCCGTAATACCTCAAAATTAATAATCTGCATGCCCGATTTAAAAATAACGTAGACGCATTGTAAATGTGCTAATTAACGAGTATGTAAATTTGAACACGTGCAAATATGCACACAGTATGGAAATATTGATTAGTTGTATTGGTAACGATTATTGAAAATTAAATGTCTTTTTAGGAACTTAAGAAATAAATAAATTGATTTTGTCGAAGAAATACGAAGAATGATATTATATTCTTTTATGTTTATTTGCCTAATTTTCCATCCATCTATATATTTATCTGCTATCTACATTTATTATATATGTATCTATGCGACAAAACGGTTGTCTGGAATGATATCTCACAATCAAAGATTGGGATTTTTAGTGACCTCAAACTCCTGGAATTGTGAACACCTTTTCATCGAACTGCGAGACCTTACATGCACTGCTCATAAATTGATGCGTAAAATTCCGTGGATATGACTAATAGGAAATTCAATCGATTTATTTTTTCTCCAGGTCTAATTTGCCATTGACAGAAGTATCTTCCAAATAAAACTACAAACTTAATCTTTCGTAAAATTGCTTTTATTATACAAGTATGATATGATTTTAGGTCAAGAATATAATACAGTTTTGTTTATAAACGTATGCATTCACACTGAATGTGATTTAGATTCTTCACATTCAGAACTGTTTTCAAGTATTTACACTCACGGGCCAAAAGTGAAATATGTATGCCACGAGAAACTTTCTTAATGACTCAAACCTAGTGATTTATAAATATTTCATACATTATTTATCGATAAAGTTGTAGTCTGTGACATATTGCTTGGTTTGTTTGGTAAACAACTTATCTGTTGTCTAAAAAAATGTGTTAGGAAAGTTAGGACTTAATTACACCCTTTTAAATATAAGATTGCCAATTGTTACACATACAGTTTGAAATTATAAATTGCTTATTAATTTCAATGCTTTCTCCTATAAAGAAAAAATAAATAAAATTGTTGAACAAGTTTAAGTATGTACCTGTTCAATATATAAGTGAATATTTTATTACAATATTTGCTCATTTCTCTTGAACTATTTAACGCCACACGTTGACACTAGAAGCTGTGTAGTGTCTTTTTCTCTTTTCCCATTATACACACTTAAAGTTTGAAATACAAAAAATACTGTGTTAACAAATTGTGAAAAGTATTGTGACAAATTTTTTCTTTGCGTTTTAATCTTCGAGCAGAAGATCTCATACAATAAGATTTGTGATACTAATATAATTTGCTCTGCATGTTGGAAATTATTTGTTGTAATTCTCATTTTCTTCCATCTCTTAACTATAACGGTGGTTCAAATAAGAAGGCGATTCACACGTCTTGAATACTAAAACGGTGAACTTTGCTTACACTACATAAGGAGGCAATTTAGACTAATCCGAATAAATACGTTTTAAAGCACCCAGACTTCGAAAACATGTATTACAATTGAATTCTGGTTTTGCTTCTAGTTTAAATTTTATTTGTCTCTATTTTTCCTAATGTTTGCAAATAGTGAATTCAATTAACAAGGTGTTGTTTAACATCACGTTTTAATTTGTGTACGAAACACAGGTTTGGACATACGAGGTAAGATCACTTATATAACCAAATAGATGCCTTTTCCCATGAGTCATACCTAGAAATTCCGACACGATTAGTACCATTCACATCACGCCACATGTAAAAAGACATTACAAAGGAAAATCTGGGGAGTTCCATTACACATGTAATCTAACAATCTAACTCTCTGTTTTGCGTATATACTTTTGGATTTTCGGACGAAACACAAGATTAGATCTGATTAATACATTTGAAGTAGGAACACTTGTATAACCAAATAAATGCCTTTTCCCATTGTTCATACCTAGAAATTACAACAGGATAAGTACCACTCATAGCATGTCACGTGTAAAAAGACATTAGAAAGGAAACATCTAGGATTTCCATTGGGCCTGTAATCTAATACTGTATGTTTTGTTATATTGCATGTTCCCGTCAGCGCAAGAATATGAGTAAATAATACCAGTAATAGACCATGTCGTAAGTCTATAAAAAGAAACTATTAGGTACACCTGAAATTGTTCGTGGGCATAATTATATGTATACATTTAAAATTAGAAGCAATAAATGAAGAATTAATATTAATTATAGATATCGTTTTAAAATTAAATTCTCAATTTTGTAGTACTTTTTATCTGCTATTAGCTGTCTCACTTTCTACACTTGAAATGCATATACCCTTGTTGCCTAATATTCCGTCACAATCTAATACAATTTTACTCAGCTAGATTGGCATATTTCAGAGGCATATGCATATATATATATATATATATATATATATATATATGTAGATATATATATATATATATATATATATATATATATATATAGAGAGAGAGAGAGAGAGAGAGAGAGAGAGATCTGGTTGTCCTGCTGATTTGCTATTTATCTGTCTATCTCTCTTTATATTTATATATTTATATATTTATCTTTCTGTTTATCAGTATTAACTACACTGGTATAATCTGGCCACCACTACAAAACGCTCAAATGTTGGCCCCCAGTAGTGGCGGTCCAGCTTATGAATGAAACGCTCTTGTAGGATCCCATACCCATAAAATATTTTTATTCCATTTACATATTTTGCTATTTTCTTTTAGCTTGTGAATATTTCCACCAAGAATATTCATACTATTGTCAATGCGTCTCGTCGTACACAGTAGTGATTAAGCTTTGTCCTCCAATTATATATGATGTATCTGCAAAAGGGAAGATAGAAAACATTGCAAAATAGTGTGCGTTCGTTTTCCAACAGTACTGCGAACTACCACAAACCAGATGGATTGGGAATATTGTATGACTTGGGAAAATATGCATATACATAACAAGGAAGGAAAGCAAATAAATGTGTAGAAAAAAGTGTGTTACAATTGCTGGAAAAACAAATCTCTTTAGAGATGTCCTTCAACCAGGATAAATGTTTTCTCTATAGCTGCTTTTAATCTGAATGTGCCGCAGCCTTATCATTTACTTGATAAAAACTTCACTTTGAAAGGAACAGTCAAATCGTAGATTGTTTAGCACATTTAGTCTTAAGTGATCCTTTAAAGTGTGATTAACCCTTCAACATATATGCTATTTTCTTCTCATTTTTGTCTGAAATACATCTGTAGTATTCATCTGAAAAAAAAGTGTATTAACTATTCAAGACACATTTTTTAAGATTATTAAAGATGTCATTATAGTCGATTTGTCATGGTGTTGTTCATTGGGTTGTGAAAAAATATTTTGGAACTAAAATAAGCTTTATTTCATAAGTACTGCGCCATATTATTGATGTTCATTATTTGAAAAAATATATATTCTAGCAATATGCATAAGTCCTTGAAGTCATAAAGAAAGTTCATTCAAAGAAGGATTTAGAATTAGAAAAATTTAAACTGAGGAGGAGATCATCAAGTCTTCATCATCATCACCAACAGCAGCAGCTTACATACTACTACTTCTACTCCTCCTCCTACTACCACTACAATAATAATAATAATAATAATAATAATTATAATTATCATGATAAGCATCATCATCAGTATCATAACCATAATCAGCACATTTGATGAGGAGATGGCGGTGGCGTTAGCAAATAAAACTACCATATTTGACAGAAAAATAGAGTAGGTTTGAACTGCTAAGTAATAACTAATATTTCAGCCTACTATTTGTATTTGGAGTAAATATAACTTTAACGTCGTTGCTGCCTTTTTCTTTCCAAATAAAAATGTACCTTTTTTGCGCAAAGGTCCATCATTTATAAGGGAAGGATCTTTTATTTAAATTGAGTAGATTGGGAATTTCAAGTAGTACTGCTGTGTTCATATTTCGAGCCTTTCTTAGAATAGTTATTTAAACAGATGGCAAAGGCATATATCAATTTTTGACGCACCACCAATGCCCTCGATTATGCTTTTAATACACACTGAACTCCACGTGTAAATTGTTTAATTGGTATCCACTTTGTATCTGTAAAACCGAATTGGTGATTTTTTTTTTACATTTCCATTCTTTTTATAAAATTATTGATGTCAAGGAAGTCAGCAATAAGCTATGAACTCTCATAAATATGGTCTCCTCATTTTGCTATCGCAATAAACCCGACAAATATATGTTTGATCTTTAGTGAGAATATTCATCGACACTTGTATGCCCAGTGTTCAAATTTTTCGAGAAATTGTGAAAAGGCATACACAGTATGAAAATCATTAACTTTGTTGTGAAATACATGTTGCGATATACGTTAAATAGTTATTGGTCTGAGTCAACATGCCGATTACGCCCTGTACTATTGAAAAACAAAATGAACAGAAATAATAGCTCTATCAAAGTCACTTGAAAATGACACGCCTATATTGGCTCATATCCAAAAATACCAGAGCTTTTTTAGCTGTGAATACACACTTAGGTAAAACCATTTCTTTGATAACTTCATTCGTTGGAACGTGCACTTGAATTTAGTATTAATAAAACAACTTTTTAAAATAATAAACTACCGCAATTATTGTAAACTGTCCAAAATAACCAGATAAATTAGAGGCATGTACCATCTGCTGGTACAGTTGTTGAAGAAGAGCAATTACATAACACAATATATGGCAAATATCAAGGAAATGATAAGATAGATTGATAGGTAGAATATAGTTGGTGCTATACATTCCTCGCAACGTATGGACATACACGTTTAAAGTAGGTCTTAGTCCAACACTACTGCTTATAAAATCTTGATAAATGAAATTCTAAACGATAATGTTGCATATCCAAAATGTAATATTCCCCACAGAGTGGCATGCATACGGTGACTATTTACGGTACGTAAACAACATATTTGTACTTCAAACAATTAAGTCATCCATGACCAAGTAAATTATATAAATTACACAAAGACAAAGCAAACCTGGCGTATTGGTATCTAAAAATGGTTTGAAAAAGCAATTGTTTTACAGTCGTGGTGCGTTCATTCATTATCTCTTAAAGCCAGTCGCCAAATAAAAAGACAAGTTATAGAGAGTGTCGTAGAATGTGCACTCCTACATGTTTGAATCTACGAACAAGAGTAAATAATAGAAGAAAAAAGTAGAAATAATTGAAAGCTATATGTAGAAATAATTGAAAGCTATATGTATATTTTGCTGTTAGACCAACATAATTCTACAACAAAACTCAAAGATGGGATGATCGTGTCTATCGCACAGTGAAGGAAACTGTTTTGACCTAATTTCAGGCTGGGGGACTGAAACCATGCGTGGGGAAAATTAACGCCATCTACAATATATACCAAAGCAATTATATCCCGGTAAAGTTATGCATAGAGGTAGTGAAGGAAATATGTGATGAGAATGTTGTAGCGGGATATAGAGGAATACTCAACAAAGATGTATTACTACTACTACTACCTCTAATAATAATAATAATAATAAGTAAAATTATTATTATTATTAATATTTATTCATATAAAAAGCTATGGGATATTTACTTGGGTGAATATTATCGCGATAATTGCGTACGGGTTATAATCCGATGCCTAACTATAATGTTGATAAGAAACCTTCATCATCTGAGACTTTGGTGTATATATAAAATAGATAGGTCATTATTCATTGAGTGTGCATTTTTGTTTTATTTTTCTGATCCATGCTTGTTTGAAAAGCCTGACTCGGAGTAGTCGCCTTCAGTTTCTTGACGATTGCAAGCTTTACATCCTAACATGTAGCTGTGCGCATTATTTATATAAACTAAATCAATAACAAATACAGCAATCAATATAAAAAAACCTGCACAAGATGTTATCGAACATAATACACTTTTTACATAGCACGTGTTTCGATAGTAGCAGATAAAGGTCATATTGTTTATTTAAATCTGATTCAGTGTGGAACACACAGTGATCTAATTTGGTTGATAGACATGTACAAACGTGTAACCGAAATGCTATTGCTACGTGAGGGTCCAATATAAGTAGCGATACTATGTGTCAATACTAAAGCACTAAGAATTATCACGCCGACTGGAATTATCAAATTAATATAAAGTGGCTTAATAGGTTAACAAACTGCTCGTTGAAAATATATGGTTCTAATCTATATCTCTTAAATTTAAAGTTGGCACCATTAGAGCCTTATAACTAAAACTAACTTACATAATAAAATATTTATCCCAGAAGGATCAAATGCCATTGTGTTTTGGAGTGTTCTTGTTTATAATATATATGATGCCTGTAGTAGGAAACAAATAATATACCATGTCCTACCTTTTGTTTAAACGTCTATTGCAAATTATCTTATATGTATGAAGGAAAGATGTATATAGGCATACAATAAATAAATCAACCTTTCTCACGTTATTGTACTTGAAGTAATGTCCTGCTCTAATATAAACAGATAAAATGAAAAATGCAATACTATTGTAGAAGAAAACACAATTTTTTCCCAACCTGCAATACTTACGATTTCAACTTTCTAAAATGATATAAATAGGTAATCTTACATTAGTGCTCAATTTAATGAAATTTATACAATGAGCCAAAGAATTGTTTCTGATTTACCGCATGACAAAATGTTAGACGACTATTTTTAAACAAGTCGCAAAATATTAGAGTGAATGATTCTCAAACTCATTTATGTGCCTCTGGCATTACGCTTTCTCCTTATAGCGCGTCATAGCGTCATTTATGACGTCATGAGCTGCTATTAAATATATAAAATTATGCGACGAATATAATTTGTTTTTATTGACATCTAATATACGGTATAATTTGTTCGATTCGCAATTTGTATTCCATTTCAATTTATATATGTGAAATAACATATTGAAGGTTTCCTTTTCATCCACAGGATCCAAAGAGAGAAAGAGAGAGAAGGGGAGGGGTATTTGAGTCATATTTCAGTGTGAAAGATAAAAACCTCATTTACATCGATGTTTTTTTAATATTTACCCAGGTAAAGAAAAGAAGAGTACTTCTTGCCCTTTAAAAACTTAAAAGCAATGTTATTTTGAAATTCAGGTGTTTAATAGAATTTTGATATGTACGAATAATGAATGTCAAGTTCCTAGTTCTTTTGAATATATACTTCCACAACTTACTTTTTATTTACAAAACATGTTATCAATTCGTGTAGTACAGAAATATTTATTTCTCCAGAATAGCATTTGATGTAGAGAAATATTAACATAATTGAGCTTCCGAATTGATTAACCTTGACAATGAAATACTGTTTTTATTCGGTACAAGTATGTCAAAATCGCTTGGTGTAAAAATTCCATTTTAATTGCACTTGACGCTTGATTTGTTGATAAGAATACCAGCAACAATAAAAAGAACTGTCAATCGATTTATTTTCATCATGATAATGATGCCAATTATGTGTTTATATTTCATGGAAGATTTGGCTTCACTTTCGATACATGAATAAGATTTTGATATAAAATATTTCCCTTCCATAACATAATAAACATATGTTATAGTTCTCTCTCAAAAAGGAATTTAGGAAAGCATTATTAAAGAGCAGAAGGCTTAGGATCCATTAGTTCGGATCAGTACAAGCACGGATAAAACCTGTCATAACGTCAACGACTTTTCTACATGCAGTGCATTAGAAAAATAATCTGACGTTTACTCTCTAAATATATAAGTCCTTTAAGGCCAATTATTGCAATTTTCGTTCGATTTTAATGTAATATTTCACAGGAGAGCAACACCTTCTGGAACTCAACATTTTGTTATTTATAGGTTAGATTGCAGAGTCGTTTATTGATTTTAACAATGTGGACGTGTATTTCTATCATTGGCCTACATACTTAGGTGTGAAATTTGGGGTACACGATGGGAAAAGATTTTGTCTTTGTAAAAATAATGTTTATAACATACATTTACAGGTAAGAAAAATAAGTTCTTACAACAATCTCAGAAACAAAAAGAAACATTACTTAACCCCAAAAACCCTCAACAACATTAAATGTCGTCAACTGGATACGTGCTCTGTGTAAGTTATATTTTACTCTCGGGTTATCAATGTTCTATATTTAGATGCTTATAAAGTCATGCCATCAATTTATTTATATCTTGGAAAATCCTTGCCGTTTTTATATAAAATCGGTGCCTTACACAAATTGTTATAATCAGATTTGAAGAAAGCACAGGCAAACAACAAAATAATCATAACAAAATGACAAGTCTCCTTCAATTGAACGCACCAGTCATCCAAGTTTGGAGGACGCCTCTAAGAGACAGCACAGCCTCAAATAGAGAAGAACATCTCCATACAGAGTGTGGCTTTGTTAAGCAATGGGAATGGGTCATTAAAAGATCCAATAATATAAAATTGTGTCTCCTTATAAGACGATGTGTCTGTGGAAGAGAAACAGATAAAAGTCATTTACTACAGAAGAAAAGCTTGACCTCTACAGAATTTGGAGATGGAGTAGAACTTCATTTATACACCAATGATAATCGACAAAAGTGTGACTACAGTGTAACACCAGAACAAAGAGGCAGAAACGTATCGTATGTGCATGTAAAATCATGCTATTGTCCAAGGGTGCATTAAGTAAGTATTCAGAATGGAGTTTCTTTTACTGTAATTTCACTATATTAAGAGCTAAATGTTTGATAATAGCGCATTAAAGTATCCAGCTTTTGTAATATGAAAGAAGTCGTCCTTTTTCCAAGCACACAATCTAATAATGTTGTCCTTCTTAAAGATATAATAGTAAGTTACTGACAACAATTGAAAAGTTTATTTGAAAAGTTCAACAATATTATGTCAGCTATTCTCTACCGTGTATATTTGTTTGAGGAATGCGGTGAAATTTGCTTTTTTGTCATATACGTGCTGATGAATAAACATTTCATGTATAATGTGAAATATGATATAGGAATATGCAAGTGGTATCGCAAAGATATGACTAACATGTCTAAACACATTCATGCTTTCACAAGAAATCTGCTCGTTTATGTGTAGCTGATTCTCTACTGTCACAACGTTTACATTTATCTCCCATATCTAAGTGGACTTTCAATTCTTATTTTTTTTGTGCAAAATATTTTTTTCTAATCGGAATGACAACCGCAAATGTTTTGGTCGTCTCAAATAATATTTTTCCCATAAGTGTATGTTATATTGAACTTTCTCTGCTTTCAGGGGAAATCCTGATGTAGTACAAAATCTTTGACGACACGAAAATGAAGAACAGTTTGATAAAAGTCCACATATTCCGAGCTCTCTGATTTAACGGGAACTCGATCAAAGGAGAAACCATTGCTGATGACAAATAAGGACGTAGTTTTTCCATACAACATTCTTTTATTTGTAAATCAAAGAGAATATTGTTCAACTTTTAAATGTAAAGTGTTTAATATAATTTGTTCCATAAAATTTAAATTGTATGCATTGTATTCTTTTCAGCCTTGTTCGCGGACGCTAGCCTTTTTACAATCAGCAACTAAAAAATGGCTCACAGTTGTTATTTGAGTCTCTCTGGAGGCTCACTAGCGTTTGATGTCTTTACTGTGGAAAACTTTGTATAATTTGTGGAATTAAACCAGTATGTTACATATAATTATTTTTGTATCAGTCAGTCAGTCAATTATTCAAATCATTCAATCTATATATATATCGGTCATTCTGTAATCTATCTATATATCTATTTTTTATCTTCCATCCATCTGGCCATTTTCTATTTATAGGGGCGTCATTAACTCCGAACTCTCTTAACTACATTATTAAGGCAACAGATAGGTTATTTGCAAAATAAAAGCCAGTTATACATCACACACCTAGATTTATCTGATACACGCTTTATTTAATTTGAATTAGGCTGCTCAGATGGAACAGGAACTGCTCGTCTATTCCACTTACGCATACATAAATTGCATGCTCTTTAGAAATTAGTTGTTGTTAGAAGGTAAAGAAAGAATGGAAAAATCTGATTTAATTTTAACTTTTTTGATATAGTCAAAACGAAGCAACAGCTGTGACTTGAGGGAATCTTAGAACTTTCTTCTCCTGTTAATTAATTGCGAAAATAGATAAAAAAAAAAAAAAAACATAATGAAATAATCGGAAACATGTGCACAGAATCAAGAAAGATAGTTGGAAGGGAACTCGGAAGACCAGTTTCACTTTCAACGTCAAGCATGTGAATGTTTTATCAGTGTGCCTTACTGGTACAGCTCATCAGACTTTGAACTCGAGTAAAATGTATGTACATTTTAATAATAGAGCAATTTGCTATTTTATTTATATAAATCAGTAATGAAATAATAATCATAATTACAGCTTAATACAACAGAAAAGTTTTTGTTTCTTCTTCATATCATTCAAAATAAAACGTGCATTTTTAACAGGTACAGATTGGCCTACATATTAAATTAACAATTATTTTGAGATAATTTTCACCAATTTAGGTTTCAAAATGTTTCACCTTACTTAAAATTGTAATTATTTTTCAGGCGTAATGCCGACAAAATAGTGACAAATAATATATTGGCTTAGTGTAACATAAAATCAGAAACTGAAAACGACAGGGTTCGCTATCTAAAGAAAGAAATATAAAAAAGTAACAAATATGCCATGTGCATATTTAAAACCTCTTGGTCAAATACAAATGTCCTTAGAATATTTACCGTATCTTTATTTCAATTACCTTGTGACTATACTAATGTTTAAACTCTTGTGTCAAGGATATAACAGAAACACACCAAAAGTATTCTACAGTTTTGAGAGTCTGATACTCTTAGAAATGTACCATAAATCACTCACAATAAACCCGCTGCATACAAAGTGTTAGAAAGAACTTGATAGGTAATAGTGGAAAGCTTCTGACTGGTATTCCGTGTGCGATATATCAATAACACAAATCATTTGTTTGTATGTACTCAATAGCTGATCGATTAGTTCAATACATTTGTGTGAAAATACAACGTTTACCTTTCAAATAAACAATTAACAAAATATCTTGCTTTTCCTTCCTACCAAAATCAAAGTCAAATATCACACGACAAAACTCAGCCTCTGTGTCTTTTACAATCAATTTCCTTTTCAAACAGTAGTTATAAAATTCTTATCAAAGAAGTGGAAGATATATGATTCGTTTCTGAACAAAAAAGAATAAGAACACACTCAAATAACGTATATAAAGTATAGTAACAAATATATAATTGTATCAAAATGATCCCAATTTACCATTTTATCACTTGGTATAAGCAAATACTCGGATACCCTTGTGTCTCAAATGCGGTCATTTAGCTTGCTTTATTCCATGTCTGTGCTTCATGTCTTAAAATAGCATCGAACAATCCATCCATCCATCCATATACACACACATGTGTGTGTGTGCATATATATATATATATATATATATATATATATATATATATATATATATATATATATATATATATATATATATATATATAGATAGATAGATAGATAGATAGATAGATAGATAGATACATAGATAGATATATTGAAACAAAACAGAATCCTAAGTATATAGTATACTGGAATCCCCTCAAGACCGACATTGTTTTGGTAATCCCAAATTTTTCCTTCTTTAATATCGTCATTCTGTTTCCCAGTAGACCGAAACCCCTCAACTCTGAATACCGAAATAAATTTCGATCCCACATTGAAACTTTACGCTAAGAAAAGCCAATAAAATAGAAACTAACTTCAAATTTGCAAATGTATTTTGCTGCTAAATTTCTGACACACGCTGGAACAGATTAATTACTGTTAGCAAGTACTGTAGTAGGCTCATCTGAGAGACAAAGAGCCGGAAAGTGTCCCAAGGGCACGCGAGGTTAAAAGAATACTTGACACGATCGCTGACACTGATTAGAGCTGACAATAGGCTAATCTGAAGCTTTTGCGCCATTAAAGAGCCAGCTTTTAAGGCGAATTATTAATAACTGAATGATTGTAGGTAACATTGGTTGTGAGGACAGTGTTAGTGAACTTTGTAAACAAATAACTCGGTTGGATGCTATCCACTGGATTTCAAAAGCCTGTTCAGAGACGACACATGTTACAATCAAGAAGTGTTTTGAAGTTGCCGGCTTTCCTATTAATGCGGACACTGATAACGTCAATGAGAATGACGATGAGGACGATATTCCCTTCGCCCGACTGGCTCATAAAATACGACTGGACGTTGATCATGAATTTTGACAACAATATTCCTGTTGAAGATAATTCCTATGACTGGAAAAGTGAACTTGTGTCGCGGTTTTATTAAAGCAATCAGGCTAATAATGAAAGAGATGAATATGATGAGAATGTATGTTCTGTGCCACCTGATAGTGATATGACATACCCGGAAGTTATATCTTATACAGAGATTAAAAAACTTCGCGATTGCTAAGGATGAGAGTTATTTGGCTACGACACAAGAAATAGAGTCTTTAACACAAACCACATTAGTTCAAGAAAGATGTAAGAACAAAATTCCTTCCTCAAGCTAGACTCTTGAAATGTGGACATTATGAATTATATGGAGTATTTCAACATTATGGAGGACCATTCATAATTCTAATGGACTTATAGTAAAGTTATAAAAGTATCTCATTCCTCAAATGTTCCTTGTGACGAGGACTGTATTTCTGTGTGGATCAACTGCATTTATTCATGTGACAAGATGTGATTTTTGGAAAGAACCTATGATGTTCAGCTAATTTTTCATTAAATATTTGAAAGAAATACTAACTAACAGCTTTCTTAATTTTGTGGACTCGTATACACACAGACACTCATGTTCTCTCATAGTTACTCTCTCTCTCTCTCTCTCTCTCTCTCTCTCTCTCTCTCTCTCTCTCTCTCTCTCTCTCTCTCTCTCTCTCTCTCTCTCTCTCTCTCGTCACATTAGCGCTTAGAAAAGACATCTTTTCACATCTGTGAAATTTCCAGTAAACTGAAAACCTCTTAAAACCGAAATTTGTTTTTGGTCCCATGGGTTATCGGGTTTGAAAGGTTTCATTGTATGTGGAAAAAGAATATTATCATACAGATTTAGAGAATTTTTAATTTGTTCCCTACTGAGACTCTAACTCGGATCGCCCTGAATTAACCAGCAGACCCATGTTCGAGTCTCAGTAGGGGACGTATTGAAAATTATCTAAACCTTATGATAATATTCTTTCTTCATATATAATTTCACTTTATATTATCCAACCTCCTGCTGTAGGATCCAGGGATAGCACTTTCCGCTATGTCTAGTTTATATTTGTAACTTTGTATATTAACTTCTATATGCCTTGATATATTTATAACTTTATATATATATATATATATATATATATATATATATATATACATATATGTGTGTGTGTGTGCGTGTGTGTGTGTTTGTGCGTGTTGGTGTATTTTGGCGTATAATTTTACAGTATCCTATAACGTTTACCCTAGGGAGAGAAGTTGTTATTTCACATATAGAGCGAAGGCGTCTGGGATTTTTTAGTGATTCATCAAACTGAGAGACATTTTTATCTGTAAAATTCCCTTGGTATGACTAATCAGGAAGTCTGTCGATCTAGTTTGACGCTTAAGTCTAATTCGCCAATGAGATAATTTTGTCCATAGAAAACTGCAAAATCACATCTTCCAATGATTGCTTTAGTTTACAAATATAATATACTTTTCAGTGAAGAATACAATACAATTTTGTTTCGACGGCTATACATTCATACCTATATGACGTAGATTCTTCTTCACTGTTTGAAAATATTTGCAAACGCATAAGAACTGATAAAACAGTTCATGAGATATTCTTTATAAAATCACAATAAATGCAGCAAAATGAAAATTGTTCGTGCAGGTTTTAATTTCATTCTCTTGTGTCTATGATATATACAAAATTAAATCCACCAGGAAGTTTGTGTTCAGATTTAGGTTAAGGTTAACATTGTGACCCCAGGAAATGGTATGCCAATGAAATCATCCGTTTACTCCCAAATTACTAGATTGTAATCCAAAGAATATTTAACAATACCTCCAACCAGTGGATTATATTTATCACAGAATAAAGTAATCATTTTCCGACAAACATTTTAAAATATGACTTTCAGTGTTTGCATTTGATTTTAGGCTATATATACGCTCGATTCAAAAGCTTGTTATGCAAGGTAGAAAATATCCCGTATACGATTTTCAAATGTATTAAATCAGTACACTCGTTCTACTGAGACTTCGACTAGAGAGTTTTAAAATGCAGTACTTGGCCTGAAAAAAAAAACAAGAAAGGCAGACATTGGATGACGGCTGAAGTATTTCTGCATATTATTATAATTATACTTTAATCACACTTTGACGTGGAAGAACGTATGGGGTAGAATTTCAATGTTAAGCTCCAAACTATTGTTTAAAAATCTCCTTAACCGTAAAAGAAGATCGAAAGTTATTATTACTATTATTATTATTATTATTATTATTATTATTATTATTATTATCATACATTCATTGATTTATTTATTTATTTATTTGTATGCATTAGTTGTGTCCAAAGTGAGGGAAAGGGACACAATGAATCTTTATGCAAATATTTTAAAACTTAAAAAGGAGGTAGACCAAGCAGAGAAAAAGCTTTTAAAATCACCTTTATTTTCCATAAGAGATAAATACAAATGAGTGTGTTGTAGACAAATTTTCTCAGCTGTGAAGGTAAGTTTAATTAACTTAAACTAATAAATGGTCAGAAAGTGCATTATTATTATAACTTAAAGTCTTAGTGAGTTGATCGAAAAAGGGCGCTTAATGAGATAGTTAGCTAATGAGATAGTTAGCTATTTATTCACATGATATCTTAGAGCGTTATTTTAGATTCTTGCTCGTTTGAATAATTTTTTTTTTTTCTTTTTACTTTTTTTTTTTTTTTTAATATGAAGCTCCCACAGAATGTAAGGAGATAAAATACTAGTTTGTTTACATTGTTGGTTAATTTATATCATTAATTTCTTAATTTAGGCCTAATCAGCTTTCTGACACTTTAAAAGCATTAATAGTTTACATATTTGACGAATAAAATGGTGAAGTCTGAGAATGTGACTGCCTTTTAAATTAAAGAAATATGTATTTTTGACCTCACTTGTATGTTATGTCAGGTGCGCACGAATGATAAAAACCTAACATTTATACCATCAAATATTAAAAAAGAAACAAATGTCGCTTAGATCAAACAATTTTTTTTAAGGTGGGGGGGGCGGCAAACACTTCTGAGTGGCTCAGTTAGTGTAGTGATACCTTACCGGTTTCCCACGTTTAAATATAGGACAAATTTGAGTAGAGATGGAGATAAGTAAGGATTGGTTGATTGATATAGAATACAACTATAGCTCCATGTCATTACGCCTTTCAGTCTATATATACCTGTTGGCACTAAGTACATAACTTTCGTTTGTGAGGATTCAGACGGACATATCGAAACTGCGATTTATTAATTTTGCATATGAAAATGCCACAAAATGATCCAAGGAATTATCGCCGCAGACGAAGATCAAATAACCAAGCAGCTACAGCACGAAAAGCATCTATTCTTGCACTACTTGGAGTGTATTTTAAAATAGTTAATGGGCGAATTCACTACAATCAAAATTGTAACGGAATGTGGTGCTATTGTCCTAGAAAGTATGTAGAGATGTTTTATTCAATAATCTAAGTCAGTTATTTAATCAAAGAAAATATCACATGTTAAGGACATGGCTTATTATTAATCTTCACGCTAAATCATTTTAATCAAAAAGTCAGATTTATAAAAGTACATCCTTTACAATTACCTAGACAATTATCACAAAATGTGTACTATATTATATTTTCATCTACATTGTGGCTATAATTTCATGTCTTCTAAAGTCTGCGCATACAATGCAAAAACTAAAGAAAGATACAAGCAAATTCACTCTTTATTTCATTTTAAATGAAACATAGAAATAGATATTTTTACGAGGCTGAATAACAAAGCTATAATTTGACTGGACAAATTTGTTATTTTCTACAAATTTCTAATAATGCTTGATATTAATTGGTATTTAAGATCGTTTCTATCTAAAATATATTAAAAATATACTGCATTAGATTGTGCTATTTTTCAAGGTTTGAATTTTAATATGCAATAATATTAATCTAAATGTAAAATATATTTCCTTCATGGCTATGATATCCTTTGCTTACAGACAAGATAGCAGAAATAAACAAAGTATCCTATGTAATTCTATTTGTTTGCTTGTTAGAAAAAATCAAAGCAGCCTTTATTTATGTATGGTGGAAAGTACCGAGTTTAACAATAATTGCTTTGAATAATTTTAGTGCCAAAAGCAAATTGCATCGTCATTTGTTTTTGTTCTAAAAGGAACTATTGCATCCATATTTTTAGAAGAAAATATATGATCAAATATGTTTGATAAATTAAAGTATGTTTTATGACACAGTTTAACTTGTTTACGTTCCTTTATGTTTATGGACCATGCTTTCTTCTGTTCCCCAAATACTTGTTTATATTATTTTTCAGTTAACCAGACCAGTGCCTTCTTCAACTTCAGTAATGTGCTTTTGTGTTGGATGATATCAATCCTAATTCTTCATTCCTTTAATATCTATGAAGGAATGTTTTAATTCAATGAAAGCGTGTTGGTTTATTTGACATGAAATGAATAACTGTTCGAATGAAAAGTAAGACAACGAAGGATTTAATTTGTATGTGTAATGTCCTAACAAGGATAATTCAAGTATGCGGATCTGGAATGAAACCATGTGTAATATATATTGTACATCGATAAATAAAAATACAACGGGCATATAAGATGTAATTCAACAGATCAAATAAGTGTAATATCTTACTCCTGACTTTGCCAGCTTTTGTTCACACAATATTGGATTTCTTCACATTTGTTATAAATAACTGATAAATTAAAACTAAATACTTATGGAAAAAGACTTCCTTATTCAGATGGCGTTTTCTTTAGATGTTTTTCCTTTTTATTGAAGTAAGTAGAAGATCATCGTAAAATTATAACGATATTAGTATCTTGGAGTGTTAACTTCAAGTATGTGTGACTCAATTTCAACTGCAAATTTAAACTTACAATAATATGTCTACATTGAATATGCTATTCAAGAAACAGCGAATGGATATCGGGAAAACCTGAATTACGTAGAATAATGTAATCAAATATATCTAAAGCAATAGGACAACAAATATATCAGTTATAAATGACCCAAATCGGCATCCTATAAGTAATCAATGTCCAAAAATCAAAACCAGAAATTGCATATGTACTCTCGTAGTATAAGTATAAATACATAACAAAATGATCGCTATAATGTGATGTGACATCATATATTTTAATTGTACGTCTCCATTGGTGTATCGACAAACCTGTATCCATCTAGATGTCGGTAGCGTCTCATCCGATACAGATTTTACGGCAAAGCTTGAAGATGTAAAGTAAATAATTAGTAATGAACCCTTTACTGTATAATATTATTATATTCACCGAACAAAATATAAACTTAAGTTTAGGGTAAAAATACAAATTGTACTTGATAACATTTTGCTATTAAAAGACTGCTTCACACATGCTAATTTATCTTTTGTCAATCAAAACAATTGTTACTGTTTCATTGCAAATTATATTTCAGTAGGTTTTATAGTTTAAACATATTTTGTTGTCACAATATAATACTATGAGGTTGGGCACAAGTTCTAAGAGACTTTATAAAAAATGAAGGTGTGAATGTAATTATAATTGCATAATATGTAAAAAAATGAATTTGTAGAACTTAGAACTAGCTTTGATAAAAATAAATTTGATAAATATGTTGGAGAAGGAAAAAGAAGAGAGAAGACAGTGACTATTTAACAACAATTATTAAAAATATTTGATAATGCTGTCATAATGCAAGAAGAAGACGCAAATAAAGAAATATGTTGAAGGACCCAAAGTTACCGCAATAAAAAATAAAAAATAAAAATGATGCCGGAATCATCAGCGTCCGCTATGAGATAAATGTAATCTTGGTAAGAAAAAAACGCACAGGAAACAATAAGTTGAATATATTAATAGAAGGATTTCAATCTTTATGATATGCCCATCACATTATATTTTTGTATCAGTCAACAATCAAGGATTATATATATATATATATATATATATATATATATATATATATATATATATATATATATATATATATAGTCCTCATTCACCATGTAATCAACATGTAGATTAAATTTGAATATATTGTATCCAATATGTATTTTCACTGAGGCGAATGTAAATGTTCTCTTTCATATATTTTCAGTTTATTCCTTATACTATCAACCGATTTCGTGTAATTTATTACCGTTATTCCAGTCTTTTTCTGAGCAACGACTTGCAGACATATAAACAAAACCTAGATAAATTATATCCTTGCTATCTTATTAATACATTCTGACGCATTTGCAACGATATATCTATATATAACTATATATATATATATAACTATATATATATATATATATATATACATATAATTATATATATATATATATATATATATATATATATATATATATATATATATATATATATATTAATGTGATATTTAATGCATTTAAAAAATAAATCCAATAAAAAGAGAAAAGTGGGTTTATGTAAGAAAGTAGATTCCAAGTTAAATCAACTTAGAAGTTCAGTGAAGAAATTGGAAAGACTCTGTCTAGAGTATTTTTATGAAAGAACACAAAACTTCATCAATAAATATTATTATACGATACTGAGCCACACAAATTGCAACCGTTATATATTTTGGTATAATTCATAATTCAAGAGAAGATATTAAACATGACTGGACTCTTTACTCGTCTAATCTAAATTGAATATCTAAATTGAATAATCTTTACTCGGCTAATCTAAATTGAATATTTGAATATACACTTGGCTGGACATGATGAACACCAATTAGTTCACAAATCATTACATGAAAAGAAGCAAAAGACACCAGCAAACCTAATGCAATTTACTATTTCAAATGCGTGTCCCGGTTATAGCAGTTGTGAATCGAGATGCTTTAAACCCAAATGCCGATGCAGAATTTGAAGGGACCTAAACCCTACGCTAGATATTTGATATCCTAACTGTTGCAAGATACGCTTTGAAATTTTCCTTGCTAATTGAACATGACTCTGTAAAGTTGAACACTATACTCTGATAGCAGAAATCGTTTTAACAACATCTGGTGCAAACGGTCGCACCTATATTGGTTCAAACATCCATAGACTGCATATATATGTTTCAGTTGTGAGTAAACATTCATGTGCAACTGGCTCTCTGGTGACACTATTTGTTTGAATTTACATAGTTTTATCAGGTTAATCATTGCATCTCTTATTTACAATAATATATTGCATTTATTGTAACGTTGTCAGTATAATACGATAAATTAGGGGCACATACCATCGGGCTGAACAGTTGTTGAAGAAGAGCAATTGCACAGAGCAATACTTAAAAACTAAAAAGGGAATGTGAAGATAGACTGATATGTGGAACACAGTTGGTGCAGTGCATTTCGTTCTAGGTATTAGACTGACACGGCGAATCCTCAGAATATAAATTTATAGCAGTCTTTCGTCCCTCAACTTAGCGAAAAGAACATTAATGCATTACCACTACATATAACAAATGCAAAAGTGATCACGAGAAAATGATTAGTATATGGAATATGCACAAAAGCTACATATTTGCATTACAAAAAACAACAAAACATATATTCCTAAAATGAGACAAAATGTCGTCACTTTTAATTTCACGATTCTAATGCAATAAAGATGAAAGAATTATAGATTGGTATATAGTTTTTACTCCAATAGATGTCAATGAATAGGAATAGGGACAATTCACACATCCCATCTACATATTTTATAACGTCTGGTCTAAATTGTGTAAGTAAAAATAAATAAATGAATCATTCCCTAATATAAGAAGCCAGCAAAATGAATACCTCCTTTTTCCTTCAATATACGTATCATAATCGTAGCCGATATTACTCATAGTATTATTTCAAAACCCTCTGTACATTTGGAAAATTCATTGACCTAAATTGTATTTGGGATAAAGAAATATGAGAACAGATTTGGTATTAGTGATCCATGCTAGTGCATTAGGAAATGCTTAGCCAACAGGAAACGTGAAATCAGTCTAAAGTGACTTAAAAACGAAATCAAAGTGCTTTCGTAAATAAAATCAGACTGTCCTAAAGTTAAACTTTGAATTTTCACATTATTACAACTTAGATTAATGAGACATTTCCTCCAAAATGACCATAAATTGTAATTTTGTACCTCAATTACTTTGAATATTTCTAGTGCTTGCAGTCTCAAAAAACTTACGTACTTTCTTTTTTTAAAAACGCTTATAATAAACTCCATTAAACGTACATAAAAGATATATACAGGTACATAATTGATACAGTTACTCTTTTCGAATCCGTGTTGAATTGAATTAAAGAATGTCACACTTAAATATCAGCGATGTAATATATACATTCATTACTAAAATGGTAAGGATGGAATCTACTTTTCTCAGTAGTCGGTACTATTTTAAGAGTTCAGCTAATAAAGCTGATATCAATATTATTCTTTCCATATATCTTTCAATTTCATGACTGATATACTATACGGTTTGTTTAGTTTTATTGTAGTTTATTTATTTGATTTGGAAGTTTTATCGATTAATCTGTTATCTTAAACGTCTTCATCTTCTTCCTTGAATAATTGTAGAAAAATAAATTTAGAGAGTGTATTGGCATCCTAATTCCATGAGAGAGACAACTTCATCAACACTGATACATGTGCTTAATCATTTACCCAGGTGAAGAACATGGAAAAGTAAACATATTTCCTTAGACATAGATCAATACAAATGCTATTTTGTCTTTTGAGTAATTGAAGAGAATTTGCGAAATGAATTATTAAAATAAAATTCATAATGATATAAGAACATCGACGACAAAGTTTTTTTTATAATATCTATCTCAGTAAAAACATTATCAAACAATGCGGTGAATAAGAAGTGCTTCCTATCATCTTAATAGAACCCAATGGAGATCAATATTTCCATAACAAGCTGCATTTTAAGTATTAAGTATTATGAAGCACCAATCATTTAATTTTCAAAGCAGGGTTGACATTTTCTTCAAGGGAAGAATATGTATCACTCACTTTGAACATCAATTTTGTTGCGAGCTAAACTTAGACATGTGGATATAAAATGTGGGCTGATCTCAGCAAAAAATATTTTTCTAGCACATGAGGGGTCCAACATTTCTTCTAAACACACACATACACACTCCGGCTTAAATGGTCGGTGCCATACAAGTTTGGTCCGCCGTATAAAATACTCACATTATTATGATATATTCACATTATTATGGTAAAATCATAAAAAACACAACAACTACGGTAATTATTTAGGAGATTTCTTCATCATGTTGGGAATAATGTGTGTATACTTGAATATTTGTTAGGCTCGCTTTTAGATACGCATTTTCCTTTACATAAAATGATTTAACTCTTTTATAGCTTACCTTCAGGCACAAATTAGGAAAAAACCTTATTCATATAAACAACAACAACAACAACAACAAACTGGATGGTACGATTGTAAGTAAAAAATCATAAAACTACAAACAATATATGTAATGTTGCCATACATATTTCCAAACGTAGTATATGAAAACAATCTGAAGTTTACACAGTCAATAAACAACGAATGTTGGGTCATATTTTATATTTAATGTTGCAAATTACTTTTGTTTCATTTTGACCTGCCATGATATATAACGCAGATGTTTGCCCTTTGTCTTATCATATCAGTGCAGATACTGGATTGTGACACCGTGACAAAGGCTTTTTTAAAGGTTCTAAATTTCAGCATTTACGTTATATATAGCCACTATAAATGACAAATCTTTTAAAAATGAAAGTCTAGCAAAACGTGAAAGCTATAAAACAAAATTGTATGAATAAAGAGAGTTTATTTGGACTTACTGCAATGGGAAGGTATCTATCGATCATGAATTCATGTTCTAAAGGAAATGTAACCCGGAAATATTTTTCACGGAGAAATGAATAACATTTTGAGGCAGAATACAAAAGAGACAACGCTGTGGGCACATCTCTTTAAAACTGTCATACAAATTATAAATATATTAAAAATTTACTCAAAGAATGGAAAGGATTTCGATTCTTTCTTGCAACGATCAGAATGACAACGTAATATGGATCCATCAAGTGGTTCAAGATCTTTGCTCTAAAAAAAAGAGTAACATTGATACAAAGAAACGTTTAAACTATGTATTGCTGAATGCCTCACGACACAAAATTGCAGGTTTCGTTTCTTACTAAAACTCTGATTTCATGTGTTTATTATCAGTTGTCAATAAAAAGATAACAACCATATCTTGTAAATGTTGGCTGGAAATCGTTGATGTGTATCTTGCAAACCACCAAAGTATGCACACAAATAAAAGATATAGTTTCCGTGCAGAAAGGAATCAAAATATGCATGTACTAGTTTTACTGGCATTTGTGTGTAATAAATGACTTGCAAATTGTTTTACAGGGATATTTTTCATCTGTGATGCTCGACAGATATTTATAAAAATTTTATATTTAATTTGCGTTTTATCTTTAAAATTAACAGAACCTTCTAGCACATGTTTGGATTATTTTATAGAAGCTTATGAATTAATTAAAAGATGAATGTAATTTGTTCAGACGCTTTGACAAACAATATTTATCGGTTAGATTCACAATTGAATTTAACCTATAAACCTATAACGTAATTCCAGTCAAAGTCTATGCCACTATTATTTCTACAGAAATAAAACAATAGTTTCCGTTACTATTCGTATATTCTTTGTTTGGTTTTTTTGCGGGGTTTTTTGCGTTTTTTTTTTCATGATATTGTTGTCTTTGTACATGAGATTAGTATTTTCTTCTGGATGTATATTTACTACAAATATTTGTGAATATAGCGATAAGACGGTTTCTTCCTTAGAGCCCATGAACAAAATGAACTGTGTTTACAATTCTATCTTTATAACAATTGTTAGCTAAATGATGTTTGTACAGTTTGTATAGCTTGATCATAAACCATATTTCCTGACTTCTAAATTAATTTTAGTGAAAGTCAAAATAGCTTCATGTAAGAAACCTGCCATTAAAATGAAATATTTAAAAGTCAAATCTTTACATTAATTTCCAATATTTGTAATGTGTTCGTCCATAATTTTGAACATAACACAAAAAGTTGGATAATACACTTTAAATATTTTAATGGAGGTTGCTGTTCTTTTCAGTAACATTATCTGACGCATGTCAACGCTAATAAGAAGTATTACAAAAACGTTTGTAGAAAGTAATAGCATTATTTTGTCGATGAAATTATAATACAACTTGGGAAAACAAGGTAACCTGTTCTAGTCTTTTTCAATTCTGAATGTGTAGTATCATCCTATTTGCAATCTCGTCGACACAAGGATAAACTGATAATCTCATGATGGTTTAATCATCAAATGGCATCATAACAGCTTGCAGTTACTACCGGTTTTAACCTGAAATACCCGGTTGACGAGAAACTGAAACTAGATACATGAATTATCACGCGCGGAACATGTGCTGTGTAGCCTGGTTTGTGGGGCTCCTTGCAGGAAAATACGATCAAAGTACTTTTTTCATCGAAAATATTATGATCGCTTGGCTTGAATTATATTTAAGTAAAAGACAAAAGAACATCTCCAAAAAGAATATCAATTACTTTATTTACTAACTCAAAAGAAGATGTCAAATAAAATTATTTCATCATAGGTTAAAATTTCACGCGATACATTTTACGGCATTGTATGAGAATATCATGTTCAAGTTTGAAATCGCTGATATACCTTGTATATCATTTCTCCTTCTACTAAGCAGTAAATACACATCTTCGTCGAGCAACAACATTGGTACATTGCAGAATAATTATATACTATGAAGAGAAAAAAGGCATAAATGGATGAATGGCTATATACACAGATATATTAGATAGAGAGACAGAGAGATACATAGATAAAAATGATGGATAGATGGGTGACATGGAATAATACAAATATTTAGAGGAACGCGTTGTGCTGGTATTTATTATAGTACATTGTCTATGCTATAATGCAATTTATACACAACGATTCATAATTCTCGTAATAACAAAAATTCGGAATAATTGATAATCGAAGGCAATACAAATTTATCTCTCAATATGGTTACATGTATCGATTCTAAATCAGTCCTATGAATCTAGGTTTTACCTCTCTGCGTATCAAGATATCAAAGTTCCTCCTACCTACCTACATATACATGCATATATAGATGCATAACTGCATCTGCGTTTTGCTTGTTGATTTTGTTCAAGCATACAGGTGTAATCCATACCTAAATTCATCTCTATAAATCTAGTACGTATCTGCTAGTATATATAGCTGCATGTCTGTGTATCTGTTAAATATATATATATATACATATATATATATATATATATATATATATATATATATATATATATATATATAAAATTTTATTAACCTTATTTGTTTCAGTATAAGTTCTAAATAAAATCTCTACCTCATCCAAACGGTTCACAAAGACAATATATACATCTAACCTGATGATGATGATCTGGAAGCGCTGTTTCCTTTGTTCTTTTTAATACAATATTATGCACGGCTTAACCAAAGAAAATAAATCATTAAAAAAGCAATAACTCACTCAATCTAACGACATTATCTGTTTTGTTTTATTTCACTTTATTGAGACGAAGTAAATAAAAATGAAACGACATGGGTTTTAGCCTCATATGTCAAGAATATTATATCCAAAGTTAGTGTCTATATTTAAAATATTTTAGCTTCGATGATATTTTATTCCATCTGTCTCTCTGTTTGTCTGTCCCGCAGGCGAAACGTCCGTCTGTCCTTAGCCATATCTATTACTACACAGCTAATTGGAAATTCACCAAAGTTAGAAGCTCTCTATCCATAAAGTTCCCACGAGCAATAGAGATATTATGCTTGTCTCCACCGTCCCAGAGAGTATCTAGGACGAAAGAGTGATGTTCAAATGTGCAAAAGTATTGATTATAATGGCATATTTTAATACGTTTGGGGGCAATTCATATATGAAACATTAGCAGAAACACACGTAATATATATATATATATATATATATATATATATATATATATATATATATAGAGAGAGAGAGAGAGAGAGAGATAGATATATATATAATATATATATATATATATATATATATATATATATATATATATATATATACTGTAATTTAAAAAGGACCCAATTCAACACTGACTAGTAAAGATAGGAGATACAATGATACTGTTTTAAAATAAAGCAGTATGTAAAGCATATAAAATAAGGCATAGGGATTTGTGATGGAGAGACTTTAATTTTACTCTGATTTGAATTATTTCCTCATTTGCGATGGCGATCAAAGTAATAGCAATTGTATTTATTACAAATATATGTGCAAAAATGTTAATATGACAGAATAAATTAAATCATGTCACGTGTATAAATTGTCCAAATTAGGACCTTGAAATCCCTAAAGTCATATGATACCTTTATTTTTTCTTTGAAGATACTTGTTTCCAAAACAAACAATGAGAAACTTAAAAAAGCATGATTTCCTCCAAAGCACAGAACCAATAAAACTACAAATTAATATTGCGGGTATACAGATTAAATTGCTTTTGTAGATTCATTTTTCATAAATTTGAGGAGAAATCTGTTATAACAGCAGCAAAAAGAAAACTTCAATAAATGTGTCAGATATAAAATAACAAACTGGCATCCTGTAAGTAATCAAAGTCAACAATCAAAACCTGATAGCCTGCAAAAGCTGCATAGAGACAGCATATAAAATCTCGTAGAAGTATAAATACATCGCACAATGATTATTATAATGTGATATGACATTAAATAGTTTTATTGTACGTCTCCATTTTGTATATCATAAAACTGTATCGAGCTAGATGTCTATATCGTCTCAAACAATACAGATTTTACGGCAATGCTTAAAGACGTGAAGCAAAACAATCAATAATGTACACGTTATTGTATAATATGTATTATATCCTATTAACACACAAAATATACCCGAGGTCTTCGATAAAAATACAAATTCCACCTTATAATGATTGCTACAAAAAGATTGTGCTAATATATCTTTTTCCTGAGCAATTTCACTTAAATACCATTCAATCAAACGATTGTTACTGTTTCCATGCAAATTATATTTCAGTAGGTATTATTAAGGTTAAGGTGTAAATTTAATTACAAGTGCATAATATGTAAACAAAACTGAATTTTGACATAAATTAAAATAGCTTTGATAAAAAACCTTCTATATATATATATGTGGAAGAAGGAGAAGGAAAAGCGTGAGACGACAGTGAATATTAAAACAAAAGAATTATTAGAAATCGCGGACAACGCTATCATAAGAAAGCACAATATTACCACAACGAAACAAATGTCAAGAAGTGTCAGCGGTCGCACATGAGATAGATGTAATCTTAGTAAGAAAAAGACGCAAAGGCAAAAAATAAGTAGAATATATTAATAAGAGGATTCCAAGGTATGTGATATGCGCATCAAATTATATTTCCTTTTCAGTCAACACTAAATATATACTCTTCACACTCCTCGAAAATAAATAATCAATATACTGGATAATGGAAATAACATGAATCTAAATGAACCAAATAAATGTTGATATAGAAACGGCTTCAAAGTTTGCCTTTGTTTAGTTCTTACGGCCAACACAAAAAAACAGTATTAGTGAGACAAAACAAGTATATACATGTATATACAAATCATATCAATGCTGGTTTTATAAAACGTTAAGTTGAGAATGCAATCATAAATGTACCTCCTGTCCCAGAACAAGAAAATAATATAAAATTAACATTGATATGAAGAAAAACAAATAACATACATAAAATTATTCAAAACAAGAAAAGAACACCGGAAAGAACGAAAACGGAATGAGAAGGGCAAAAGTAAAAATATAGATTAAGAAGATAGAAGAACAGCATTACACAAGCACCACAAAATCACCGGTAAAAGAGCAAGATCCACTGTGACCTAGCTGCAACAGAGGATGAAAGGGTTTTTTAGGAGAGAAGGAAAACATGAAAAGACCAATAAATACAATGTAATTTAAAGACGAATCAATACTCAACGATATGTTCTCCTAATAATCTTTATATTTCATTCAGTACTCAATGCATGAAAGAACAGATATAATTGATTGATCGATTGATTCACAGCTGTCTATGTATATAGCTAGTTAGCTAGCAAACTATTCTGCACATAAACGCTATGCAGCATGTATGTAAACATGCATGAATTTATGTATGTATGCAACCATGCATGTGCGTATCTATGTTTTATCTTCCCCTAAATATCATAACGCCGTCTACATTGATAGATAAACAAATAGACAAACAGACAGATAGATAGATAGATTGTATTATTTGCTTTCACCGATTTAAGTTTTTCTTTCAAATTCAAAAAAGTTTTTTATTCACATTTTCGATAAATGAATTCTTTTACTGTTGAGCTATTTTGTAAATTTGCCAAGGAAATAGTGGGTTTACGTAAGAAAGAGGAAAGCAAATAAAATTAATAACTTTATGTGAAACGTTTCGAGAGACCTCGTTCACAAATATTCCTAAAGCATTAGACAAAATGTCCCCACTTTTCTATTTCACGTAGCTTGTGCCATAGAGATGAGATAATATTATATAACGTCCTGTTCAAACTGTGTAACTAAAAATAAATGCATTAATCATTCCATGGCAATTACACAAGAAGCCATCAAACTGAATATCCCCTTTTTCTTTTAACATATTTTGTCATTATCGTACCGGGTATGAGTCATAGTGTTTTTTTTAAATCCTGTGTAAATCTGGAAAATCCACTGACCTAAATTATACTTGGGACAATGAAAGATAAGAATAGACCTGATGTTATTGATGCGAACTAACAAATGTTTAGCTGACAGGGAACATGCAAACTTTTTTGGCGTAAAAAGGAAAACAACATTCCTTCCATAACTATATTCTGACTGTCCTTAAGTTACATTTAGCATTTTTACAGTCTTACAACTTAGATCAATGAGACATTTCCTCAGCAAGAGATAATCAAACATCATTCTGTACCTAATCTACTTTGAATGTAACTAGTTCTTGTATTAAAAAAAACTTATGTACCTTTCTCTTCCATTTTTAAAACGTCTATAATAAACTTCTATATACGTACATACAAGATATATACAGGTATACTTAAATATCAGTGATGTAATGTACGTTCATAACTAAAATGGTAAGGATGAAATCTCGTTTTCAGTCTTCAGTACTATCTTAAGAGTTCAGCTAATAAAGCTGATATAAATATCATTCTTGGCGTCTTTCTTTCAAGTTTACGACAGATATACTATATAGTGTGTTTAGCTTTATTTGAATTTCGTTATTTCCTTTGAATGTTTTATCGATTAATACGTCATCATAAACTTCTTCATCTTCTTCCCTGAAAAGTTTTAAAGATTACATCTGAGAATGTATCCGCATCAAATTTCCATGTGAGGGACGACTTCATCAAAATCGACATATGTGCTTAATTATTCACCCAGATGACGAACATTGAAAAGTGAATATATGTTCGTAAAGATATATCAATACAAATGTTATTTTGTGTTGTGAGTAATTGAAGAAACTTTGCGAAATGTATTATTAAAATCAAATTCCTAATGATATAATTAAAACAACAGCACAGTTCTTTTTATTTTTCTTCCACAGCAAAAGCATTTTCAAACAATGTGGTGAATAAGGAGTGCTTCCTGTTATCTTAATATAACCCGACAGAGATCAATATCTCCATTCCCCATTAAAGTTGCATATAAGTGTTACGTATTATGAAGCACCAATCATTTAATGTTCAAAGCAGGGTTGGTATTTTCCCCAAGGACGGAGCATGTATCACTCACTTTAAAAAACAAAAGTTTCATGTAAAGATCATAAAAACAGCTACAGTAATTTTGTTACGAGCCGACTTATCCATGTTTGTAATAGTGTGTGTATATAGATTCCTTAACTTGTACAAGTATGATATGAATTTATGTCAAGAAAAAAATCCAGTTTTATTTATAAACTAATGCATTCACACTGAATATGATTTAGGTCCTTCACATTCAGTATCGTTTTCAAGTATTTACTCGCGCGTACCAAGTAGTGATATATTCATGTCATGAGGAACTTCCTTAATGACTCAAACCTGATTATTATAAATATTTCAGACATTAAATCAATCTTGTATTTAATAGGTGTAATTAACTCCTAACAAAAATGAGGCACTTGAAATTATTTCAGATATTTTTTTTACTTACTCTTTCTTTCAACAGCAACTAATTTCTAAAAAAAAGCAAAGCATTTATTTCTGTCAAAGCAGAAAGCCGAATAGCTCCATTTATATTTGAGTAGCCTGATTCACATTAAATCTAGTGTTTATCGAATAGGTCTTGGTCTGTGACATAGAGCATGGATTGTTTGGTACATAACTTATCTGTAGCCTAAATATGTTGTTAACAAAGTTACGAGTTAAATACACCCTTTTAAATATAAGATTGCCAACTGTTATGCCTACAGGTAGAAATTATAAATTGCTTATTGATTTCGATGCTTTTTCCTATAAAGAAAAATAAATAAATAAACTTGTTGAACAAGTTTAGATACGTATCTGTTCAATATATAAGGGAATAGTTTATTGAAATATTTGCTTATTTCTCTTGAACTATTTAACTCGACACATTGACACTAGAAGCTGTTTAGTGTCTTTTTTTCTTTCCCATTATTACATTTAAAGTTTTAAATACTTAAATACTGTGTAAACAAATTGTGAAAAATATTGTGACAAATTTTGTCTTTGTGTTTCAGTCTTCGAGCAGAAATTGTCATACACCATGTCTTGTGATGCTAATAAAATTTGCTCTGCATGTAGGAATATATTTGCTGTAGTTCTCATCTTATTCCCTCTCTTAATTATAACGGTTGTTCAAATACGAAACGATTCATACATCTTGAAAGGACAGAGTTACTGAGGTTCTTACAGCGCGAATATTAGAACGGGATCTTTACTTACACTACATCAAGAGGCAATTTAGATCGATCCGAATGAATGCGTTTTAAAGCACCAGGGCTTCGAAAACACGTATTACAATTGAATTTTGGTTTTGCTGCTAGCTGAAATTTTTGTTGTCCATATTTGTCATAATGTTTGCAAATATAAAATTCCTTTTAGAAGGTATTGTTTAACATCACGTTTGAACTTTTTTACGAAATACAAGTTTAGATATGATTAAGACATACCAATTAGGATCACTTAGATAACCATATAGATGCCTTTACATACCTAGGAATTCCGACACGATTATTACCATTCATAGCATGCCACGTGTGAAAAGACATTACAAAGGAATATGTTTTGTCTATATTGCATGTTCCCGTTAGCGCATGTATATGAGTAAATTATACGCCTAATCGACCCTAACGTAAGTATATCAACAGAAGCTATTATGTACACCTGCACTTATTCGTGGGCAAAACTATATGTATAAATGTAACTTTTAGATGCGAGAAATGAAGAATTAATATTAATTATATATATATATATATATATATATATATATATCTTTTTTAATTAAATTCTTAATTTTGTAACGCATTTTATGTAACATTAGCTGTTGTGAGACAGCACAGACTTTCTATGCTTGCAATAAATATATAACTGTTTGAACAAGTACTCCTAATTAAACAAAATCCCAATTTTCAAGGTTCTTGTTGATTTACTTGTGTTCTTTAAATATTGCGTTACAATCTCATACAATTTTACTGAACTACACTGGCATGCATATATATATATATATATATATATATATATATATATATATATATATATATATATATATATATATATATATAAGTGTGTGTGTATGTGTGTGTGTTGGTGTGTGTGTAAAATACTATATTTCCTTTTGTTTACTGATCCTTTGTTCAACCTATTGCATTTAGCAATATATTTACAATTATTTGTTGATTTGTTACAAAGGGGTCTACTGGCTTTGTTTCATAATCTTCTTTATATTCTCAGGAAATACATTAGCATGTCATATAATAAGCGACGCACCAATTATTTAAAAATCGATTTAGATTTTATTCACGTATCCATCATGTGGCGTTGGATTTGTACTGACCATTATCTTGAAACTTATCTCTTCAATAATATATAGGATATTTTTGCTTATATTTCTTATTTTGATGCCAGAAAGTCCGTTTTATCATGTCATGTCTTTACCATGAAATTAACGCCACCCTTGTCACATTTCTCTGTTATGTAGCGAGTGACTTACCATGCCATGACGTCACGAAAGGCAACATGTAACTGTTGAAACGTCCGACCAAATCCCTAACGAAAACCTTGCAATTTTTTTAAACAAATTCCAAAATAATCTGCGTGTTCTTTCTGTAATCAATAGTATCTAACGTTAAAGTTCCAAAGCGCTGAATTTTTAGAATGGACTGAATTATATGCTGTCCATGGCTTACAAAGATATAATAGACATAAATAAACATGTAGGAAAATGAATAGAAAAGTAGAAAAAAGACACCAAAAAAGAAAGAATAATAGGTAGATAAATCGTATTCGGATCTATGTTTTAATTATAAATCAGTAGTTTCTTTTCATGTCTATATTTTGAATATGTCACGAAAGGGACGAATATATAGAGAATACAATGTAGCACGTATTATATGATGTTCTTTGTAATAAGCATAACACTGGTTAGAACTCTTAATATCCTAAGGTGGTTTTGAGATATATACACGTTGTTTTTTTGTATTATTGTCATTTATATATAGTATGTTACTAACGTAAAGATTATTTAGTATTATGCTGTTTGAAACAAATACTAATGATTTTTTCAAAAAAGTATAAATGCTTTCTTAATTCTGAAAAAGTATTCTTTCAATATATAGGTGAAAATTAAATGTCCTCTTTGTAACATGTTATACTGTCTTAACTATACACATTTCTCAGTTTCAGGCAATTTGCAGTATTTGTACCTCTGAAAATAAGAAAGATATTCAGAAGGAAACGTCGTTGGATTCAAAAGGAACAAAATATGAAACAATGACAGTCATAAAGAATGATGTCCTTGTAATCAGGATCTTTATCTCAATCGAATATAGTAAAATGAATTTTTTCATCAATGCAAATCGCAGATAAATATTTCTTATAAATTAAGAACCTATTCTGGAAAGATGGCTATGATTAATGTTCTTTATTCTTTTTCTCTTACTTTCAAAGTTACATATATAAATATAATCATGATTACAATTTGTTCTCCAGGTGTGTCCAATAGCTTCAATTTATACAATTATTTTAGATCTGTTCTTGCTCGTATCAGTTACTCAAATAATTGCGCTGACTGAAATCCCCAAACAGACTAAACATAGAGTCAACGTATTTGATTAGACACTTTCTGGAAATTCCTGGATTTTCAATATCCCTTGCATAGGCATTTCAAACATGTCATGCTATATGTGATACGTATCGCTTCAAAACTACCAGGTATGATTCACGGGAAAGTCCACCTATTTGACTTGACATGCTTTTCTTCTTTACGTGTCTATACCGTATCTAGACATGGCAATCATACAGGAATACACAGTTGATGTTAAAAAAGTTTTGTTTAATAGAAGTTTCTTTTTACAGAATATGAACATAAATGGCTCTAATTTCAATGAAGAATGAACTTAAAATGTATACGATGTGACGAAATTAGTTTTAAAACGATTGAATTGTATAAATGAATGCGCTATGCTACTATAAAAACACAATGTGTTAAAAAAAATGTTGGGCATATTCTCATTAAATGCATTTAAATAATATATTTATAGAGGCATCTTCTGATCCCTTTTTGAGAATTGTAAAACCCTAGTAATTCTGTCCTCTTAAGATGTGAGAATAGCCCTCGTATTTAAAAAGGCTGTATGTACAAGATATAGAGAAAAATAAAAACTACAGCAAAAAAAAAATAAAAACAAAAAAAAAACACACACACACACATGCAGAGTAAATAATACTGCAATCGCTAGGTCACGTGTTTGAAGATTTCCTTTACGAAGATTAAAACACAATAACAAAACATTTTACAATTGTTACTATACCACAAAAAGCTTAACACAAATGCGTCGAATTACATGGTTCAAGACAGGAGAAAATCATTATAAATAGATGTTTCCCAGCATATTGTTTGCAACAACTTAAGTATCTACCTTAAATCAATCATCAATTACACATAAACTCCAACTAAAATTATAACGAAAGAAATGAGTGATTTATTATTCAATACTCTTTAGTAAGCAAATAGAAACAAACAATTTAGCACATGCTGGCAATATATACTATTTTTCTTCTTGATTGTAAATTTCTAAAGATACATGCCGAATAAGCTTTTGTTAGATATTTCCCCAAGGCTTTAACTCCTCCAAGGAACAACACAAATATCAACATTAGGTTTTAATTTTTGGAAGCACTCAACCAATTAATAAGCATTACCTATTGTACCTATGCATACAAGTGGAATAAATGCTGATGTCAAATAAACGATGTATTTGTTTCATATTGATATTCGAGTTCGTGTTGATAAGGGACAAAATGATATAAATAATTAGTTTACCTCGGTTTCTCTTCGCTAGAGCTAACCCAGTAAATCACATTGTTTGAAACAAATAAAGCAACATTATTCATAGCTACACTGGATTGAGAAGTCATAAACGAATTTGGTTAATTTTGTGTGTGGGATATTCTACTTTTGTGATATATATAATCACAGTGCATTTAGGATTCAGTACTGTGTCTTTAGTAATTATACACTTCCGTGGAATTATCGGAAACATTTTTAGAACTTGTGATATTCCATTCACAGGGATTATTTGGAATTTATAAAACTTGGATATACTGATTCTTATTAACACATAAGTACAGCAAAGGTTTCATTCGGAAACTACTTCATTCCGAATATTTGGATTAACTTCCTTATCAGTGAACTTTAGAACAATTTAGGACTTTTAAGGATATTCTGTACTGTAAGTTATTTTAATTCTTTCACTTTGATTGTAGGTTGAAATATTTTTATATTTTAAGAAATCAAAATATTTGTATTTTAAATCTTGAAAACTTGTTTGAGTCTTTTCTTTTGTTACATTATCCCCAGGCGTAACAAAGTAAACTCCCCCACGCACACACACGGACATGATCATATAGTCCACGCTCTCTAGGAGATCAACGATGATGTCGATGATGATGATAGTGAAGGTGGGGGTGTTGACGTTAGAGGTGGTCGTGGGATGATGGTGTTGAGTTTCTTGCTGACAATGACAAAGATGACGAAGATGATGACTGAAGTAAAAATGTTATTAATGCAGCCTACAAGAGACACATTGTGATATGTGAAACATAAAAAGTGTGAACATCTTCGGCATCAGATTGATATATTTTTGAGACAGAAACACATGTAATGAAGAATGAATAATGAAGCGATACCATTCCTATTATCATATAGTGTTTTATTTCTTCATAACGACAAAAGGTACAAAAAATCCTTTCATTGCAACCCTATCTCTACTTTCTTCCTACTAAGTAAGAATCTTTTTTGTTAATTAAAATTTAGAAACAAACTATTTTGATGCCCGGAAGGCAAATTTACATTAATATATATATATATATATATATATATATATATATATATATATATATATATATATATATATATATATATATATATATATATTGTTACTACTAGGGGTTGAATGCAACAAAAGAAAGAAATACTCAAACAAGCTTTTGCAATTTCTAAAATACAAATTTAATTTCCTAAAATATAAAATATTTTAAACAAACAAGTGAAAGAATTAAATATAACTTACAGTTTAGAATTTCCTTAATTCGTCCTAAATTGTTCTAGAGAATTCATTAATCCGGAAGTTATCCAAATTATTCCGAATCAGAACACGTATGTGCTAATGTACCAACAATTTTCAGTTCTAAATCCGAATGTTAATTCCAGGTAAATTCGAACGGAGTTGAATAATGTTCAGATCTTTAGTACGTAATCCAAAAAGTACTATTAAGCAATAAGATTTTCCCTAAGCTGAATCAAAAACAATAAATAATCCTCCTTTCTCTTTACTATCTGAAGCAATTATGAAGAATGATCAAGAGGTGAATAAAATATAGTTTTATAGCCTCTTACTGCGTAAAAAGGAATCTAAACCCTGAAACTACGTTCTAAAACAATTCCAATCTTCCCTTGTAAACAACTTTTACTGAACCAATGAGAAACTAGGTCGCGCATATCACCTTAAACGTACCTTCGCACTACAATAATAATACCTTAATTTCAAATTAACCAAGTGTTGATTTATATTAGAGACATGGGATCCATGTCATGAATCAGCAAGCGCCACTCAAGTTACTCACCATTGTTGTGTTAAGTTGACCGACATAATTATTGATTTTCTTAGACAGAAGCGATGACTCATGTGGCATTCCGTAAACAATGTATACAATAGCGTAGGCTACTGAATTAAAGAATTATAATACAAATGTCATAAACTAAATGAAAATTATATTATAATTTAAAGAGGATACATAATTCCGTAACAATATATATATATATATATATATATATATATATATATATATATACATATATAAATATATATATATATATATATATATATATATATATATATATATGTTGTAAAATCAGAACTGTTCGTATGCTCCTTGTTTTCTGGTGAGCAACAATTATGCATGTAATTAAAATGACCACGAAACGTAGTATTCTAACTTAGTTATTAGTTATTCAAGCAAATTGTTCGTTAACTCCCAATGTTATCTCCACAAATATTCCTGAATTTATAATAGTCATATATAGATTCATAGATAGATATATTAATAGATAATATGGAAAAATTATTCGCATTATTGTTTTATTTGCAAAAGAGCTTAAAAACGTTTCTCTAAAATAAATAACTCCATTAAAGATAGTTCAATGTGTTCTGCAATCGAACACGTTTGCATATCAAACATGTTTAAACTAAGACCGAATATGCAACCAATTTCAAATAATAGTTACACACCTTTGATCTTCTCAATAGCAAGCTGACGATGTTATAATTTTACTCTATCCGGCAATTGGGTAATAAATGTGATAATTAAACTACATGCTTTAGGCTGCCGTGTGAAAATATTATATATAAAGCTTTTTTTATCGTCTCTGTCTCGTGTTGTATTCGGTACAAGATAACAACACCTCGTGGTTCCTTTAAGGTTGGATTCCAGAGCGAGTGGTTTACTGATTTAACATTGTAGGCGTGTATTCATATAATTGGCCTACATAAGTTATCTACACGGTGTGAAATTTGGGGTACGTGATGGGTAAATAATTTGTCTTTCAAGAAATAAAATTTGGGAATGGAAACAAATGCTACAATATACATTTATAGGACAGAAAAATAAATCATTAAACCGTCTTAGCAATAAAAAGAAACAATATTTTACGGTAAGTGATGTTGAAAACATACAATGGCGTTGATTAGAGATGTGAAATACGAACGTTATCTCTTATTCTCGAGCAACCCACATTTTATATTTAGAATGAGATAAATTCATGCGAAAGATCTATTTATATCCTGAAAAATTCTGACATTTTATATATAAAAGCTTTGCCTTACGCAAATTGTTTCATTTAGATTTGAAGAAAGCACAAGCAAAACACAACATAACAATAACTAAATGAATCTCCTTCAACAGAACGCACCAGTAATCCAAGTCTGGAGGACACCTCGCAAACAAAGCACAGGCTCAAATACAGAAGAACATCTCCATCCATGGTGTGGATATGTTAAGGTATGGGACTGGGTCATTGAAAGGCTCAATATAAAAATGTGCCTCCTGATAAGACGATGTGTATGTGGAAGAAAAACAGATAAAAGCCATTTACTAAAAAAGAGACGCTTGACCTCTTCAGAATTTGGAGATGGTGTAGAGCTTCATTTTTACACTGATGATCATCAACAAAATTGCGACTACAGTGTTTCAAGAAAAGAGAGAGGCGTGTATGGAAATCCATCGTATGTGCATGTAAAGACTTGCTATTGTCCAAGGGTGTACTAGGTAAGCAGTCACAAACGAGTTTCTTCTTGCTGTAATTTAACTTGATAACCTTAGGTCCAAAGTGAGAAATATTTGATAACATCGGTTTATAGCATTGTAATTAAACATCTGTCCAGAAATATATTTAGTAACGTGAAATTGAAGAATAATACCATGGTCTTGTAATATAATATTGTTCCCCTTATTGCAAGCAAGACCTAATAAGCTTTTCCTTCTTAAAAATTTAATAGTTATATGTCTACAATTACTGGAAAATGTTGACATTCTTAATTTAATTATTTTGTATTATTCATGTTTGTTGAAGGAATAATGATGTGACGATACTAATATATTGAAATACCTTCATGCTTTGACAACATGCTCAAACTACGCTATTTTATAGGTAATTGTTTTCCTATCTTCACAACATCAGTACTTTTGAATCTATCTCGTGGACCCAAGTGGACTCCCTTTGCTTATATAATTTCGCAAAATATCAGTTCAAATTGGAATGCTGACAATCATTTTTTTTTTCGTCTCAAATAATATTTATCACATAATTTCAAATTATACTCAACTTGTTCTGCTTTCAGGGCAAATCCAAATTTAGTACAGAATCCTTGACGTCATGAAAATGAGCACAACAGTGATAAACTTTGACATATTCCCAGCTCTGAGATTTAATGGCATTCAATCAAAAATAAAACATGTTGTTGGTGACATAAAACACCTTGTTATTTGTCTTTATTCATAATACTATGTTTTCGGTATGAAGGTAAAGAAAATATTGTCTAACCGTTGAAAGTGGTTTTTGTTTCTAATTTGCTAAATAAAATTTAAATTCTGCGCATTGATCTCTTTTCTGCCTTTTTTTGAAGATGTCTAGACTTGGTACAATTAGGAAGTCAAGAAAACATCACACAATTTGCTCTTCACACTTCAATCAAAATTCATACATGTCTGATTTTTGCACTGTGCAAACGTAATTATGTTGCATACAATTTATTTTGTACCAACCAGACAATCAATTAATCAATCAATCAATCAACATATAAATCCGTATATCTATATATTGACCAAATATGCCCCATATTTAACAACTGATAAGTCTGTATGATATTAAGACTAGTAATTCATGTACTTGTCTCGACGATGAATGGCGAACAAAGTGAAACTAAAAATCGACCTTATTATGTCTTAGTGACGATGTTAGGTACTAAGGAAATCCATGTCTCCTGTTTGCTCGAAGCTTCTTTGAACCTTCGAAGACTGACATATTTCTTTGACGTTTGGAATAGGTGAGTAGAAGATCTAGAGCAGCTATTTAATATGTCAATCGATTGGACGGATATTTAATGAGAAATAAATCTAACAGTTTATGTTTCTTAATTTCCTACACAATAAGTTTATGTATGAACAGATTTTTCTTGGCTCAGATGACAAAAAGTTTGTTTCACAGAGAATGTAAAGTGAAGATTAGGAAGTACATAATTGTCAAATTTAACTTCTAATACACGCACAAAAGAAAAATGCTTTACCTATTACCGCTTAGTGACAAAAAGTTAATTTCTTGAGACCTTTTGATAACAAGAAATGTTCGAGGTAATAAGGAGCATAAAAAGTAGACCTACATGTTGTAATAGAAAGATTTGAAAGACATTATTGTGAAAACTTATTCGTCACAAAACAAGCAAGGCATTAACAGCTATGCGCACAAACATATCTTGACAGTAAAAATTATGTCTAAGAAATAAACAAATGCATATATTTATTTTTTCAAAATCTGATTATGTTTAATGGTCTGCAAATGCTATTACTTCCTCAAAGTCAGCTTCAGAGTTGGACAAATATTTTGCATCTAAAGCTTTCTAATAACAGAGGGATAGACAATTAGTTGTTCCTTGTCATTTACCGCTGTATATATATATATATATATATATATATATATATATATATATATATATATATATATATATATACTGTGGATAAATCACCTTTATTCCATTTTATCCAGAGGTTAATATTTTGAGAGTCATGCTTGTTTTGTATTTATAGCATATTTCCTCTTGAACGGAGTTAGTTTTAAGCCACTGTGTTAAAAGAAGAGGTATTTATGTAACTTTTATATAAATTGGATTTTTTAAAATACATCTTTCAAAAAATGTAGTATCTATTTTACAGATGAAAAGTGCGAGCTACATCAGATCTTATCATTTTTCTTTGCTATGGCAGACATATGAAACAAACTTGTTGACAAGAAGATTATCTTAGTAAATTACAAATTCGTCAGTAAAGGGACTAAACAGTCATCAACATCATAAGCAGTTTTGATTATTGTTTGAAATTTTTAAATTGCTGTACTCAGAGGTCATAGTGGTTTGATTATATCTCAAATGGTTTGTGGAATATCAATTTAAATGATATTCATGTCGTGTGCTGCAGAAACAGAGCGATATTGTGTTATGACTGTGAGCACATAAACAGTAGATATCGGCTACATGTTGCTTTTCTTCAAATGTAGAACATGAACATATTCTGAAATATTTTACTTCTTGAAATACTTTGAGTTCACGTTTCAAATAAAGACCAATTGTTCTAAGAAATATTCTGAAACAAAGGAGAATAGCTATCAGGACAAAGGTATGAAAAAGTATGTGTTTGTCTGACCTAACATACCTTCCGCTACGATCTTGTGGCTAAAAGCAAATAAGTATAGCTCATCTACTGATCTATTCATCTATTTGTATATTTTCTACATAATATATCTTGTATAAATTTATACAATAATCAATATTATATTATCTTTCTATCTGGATAGTAATATATCCATCTAATTATTTATCTAGGTATTTTCATTTTATCTTTACATTTATGTAACTCTAAGTCTATATATATATATATATATATATATATATGTGTGTGTGTGTGTGTGTGTGTGTGTGTGTGTCTATCTATCAATCTATCTATCTTCGGTCTGTCTGTATTTCAGACTCTATGTCTATATATATATATATATATATATATATATATATATATATATATATATATGTCTATCTATCAATCTATCTATCTTCGGTCTGTCGGTATTTCAGACTCTATGTCTATATATATATATATATATATATATATATATATATATATATATATATCAATCTATCTATCTATCTATCTATCTATCTATCTATCTATCTATCTATCTTCGTTCTGTCGGTATTTCAGACTCTATGTCTATATAATCATCTATCTAGCTGGGTAGTTGGCTTCCTGCACATCTTAGTGTGGACGCTAGTAAAATGATAATTAATCTGATCAATAATATTAAAGATTTTCCAATTATTGCTATAAGAGACGACACAAACCAAATGTAATTACCATATTTAGTTGCGATTGAACTTACTTTAACAAAATATGAATAAGGTATACTTGCTTTTGTTTCCATTTCTAATTTGATAAATAAGATTTGTATCTGTGATGGGCTCTATTTGTAGCCTGTTGCGCCTCTTGCATCTTATTAATTTCGGCGTGAAATTGTTGCATGAACCAAATGATTACATGAATGCATCGGATCAATTGAAATTACTGACGTGATCATAATCGTTCGTTACCGGACTCATCAACATTTTATACATGTAATATTTCCAGAGCAGAAGTTTTCTTAGAAGATGACGAATTCATTTTGTCTTAAGTTTTGGACCGTTTCGAAGGAAAGGCCGAGAATTGCGACAACATTTATATTGTCTCAAGTTATGGATCTTGTTGAAGGGACTGATTTAAGCAATAATTCAATCGAAGATACTTCAGAAATGTACCAAGTTTCCAAGGTCATTTTGGAGGGAGAACATTTGTGTTACAGTTCTCAGGTGGTCTGTATTAACAAACTACGTTCTTTCACGAGGGATTTGTGCTCCAAAATGGAGGTACGACATTGTAGCTAGACCTTGCCATAAATCGATTGCTAGTGTTCGTAAATAGACAGACCCGTCAGATAAAATGCTGCGGGATATATCCAACTTTCTCAACCCATCCAAGACTGAGAAAAATCTCAACAAATTAAGGGCGGAAGAAAAACCCAAACAGCTAAATAAATATGTGCCACCAAACAAAAACTGCCCTGAAAATGTAAAACTGGAACAATCCATTATACATCTACCTGGCAAACAGACAAATTGCGTGTTTAACTTTAAAATGGGTCAGTGTTGCATAATGTCAAAGCGAAATTTCAGGATTATCTTCATGGGAATGATTCTTAACAAGGTTTGTTTATTCCCTGTAACTCGATTTTATTAACTTTCTCTAGTCTGAATGATATTACGAGACTTGATATTTTCTTAAGTGGTTTCTATAAATAAAATCATTTTTTGTTAAAAAGATGTATTGGCTTGTTTTTTTATTTGCCTGGCATAGTTATGCTCTATCTCTCTCAGGCACACACGCACACACACAATCTTAGTTGTTTTGTTTTTTCTTTCGCGTTGATTTATTTATTTATTTATTTATTTTGTCTGTTAGGCGCCAGCGAAAGAAGCACCGTACTACACGGTCCGCCCAGCACCACTGACGTCATTAATCAATATTCCACCTGGTAAGCCCATCTGTGGAATACGAGTTATTGGTATTCTACGACCTAGCCGTGGAATACCAGAATTTTGAACATTGGAAAACAACAGACGAGAACACCGCAGTCATACAATAAGTAGTACTAAAGCAAATTGTTTTACTACGAAAGAATATAATACACGTCACTTATATTATAGTAAAGTCAAGCGCTGATAGGTTCAATAATACAAAGGACAATTTGAAATAATGCTCACGATAAAATTAGCTACACTAAGAAGAACCGTATGTTTTTTCATGGATCATGAAACAATTTGTACAATATTGGCGTCCATGTGGACACTCGGAGTCTCGTCACTGACAAATTGTTGTTAGTTCTTTACAACTAAGATCGATACCAGTGTATTATCTGAGTAAAAATGAACGATGCAACAACAGCAAGAAGAACACGTAAGAGAGCGACCGAGGAAACGGATAGTGCATTCTATTTTCTCGGTTTTTTCTTTAAGTACAAAGTCATCAAATTCAAACGCCACTACAACAAAAAATGCGAAGGTTCAGTCTGCTATTGTGGCAAAAGGTATACCAGTTAAATTTCATAATTAAAGTGTGCTATATATTTTCTTGAATTTATCTGAACGATTTACAAATGTGTAATAACATCAATATAGTTATATGAAGCAAAATACCGGTATAAAATATTAAATAAATGTTCAGATAGGACAATAATCTTCAATAATCATTTTAGTGAACAGATTTTAGTCTATTTTTTTCCTAAAAACTCTTTGGGTATTTTTACAATTTTTTTTAACTGTCATATTGGCATAACATTTTCTCCTGGATTTTACTGGCTTTTTTTCTTTAATTCTTACTTCCTCCATTTATCGTTTGGAAAAGATATATTTAAAGTGCACATATGAGACATAATCCTAAGTTGGGGAGAGACCTGGCTCGAACTGATTTGAAATACTTTTTATTTTTATGGATTTTCAATTATTTGATTTCTGTTTTCAGCAATAATTCATGTTTATCGTGACATTTTCTTGTTTACTCTTTGTCCTTTTTACAGTGAATTTGGCCTCTTGTGGTCTCTTTTCAGAAATAATACATTGATTACCTTGTACGTTTATAACGTTTACGACAGAATAATTGACATTAAAATATTATTGAATTATTACTTTGGACAAAATTACTCTTTACTCTTTAAATCAGATGAAGAAAGATACAACAGATAAATAGTTCAATGAGTCAAATAGTTTCTTACATCTATTTATTTCATTATCAACTATTAATTAATGTCCCTGCTCGCATTTGTAGATGTAGTATGTCGCTATGAATTTTACTAAAGATGTTTATTTTGTCATGTTTGTATACTTTATGAAACTTATTTCTGTCTTTTCAGAAAACAAAGCAAGCACAAGTAATAACGATTGAAAAGTAGGATGACACGGTACTATAAAGTCGCATACGTCACAGTATTCACTAACATTTTACTCATGTTTGCATTTTCATGTCTCAAGGAATCGATCAAACTCAGTTAGCAGCATGTGTATTTGTTTGAAACATTGATATTCGACATAAATTAAAATCGAAACAAATCTCCGTGATCATAGTGTAATTTATTTAATCAGAGGATCGATTCTTTTCTTGATTATGGTATATATTCATGATGGTATAACTTTATAGGTCATGAAACTTACACACTATATACACAATGTTTGAAGCACGATTAATTCATACATTTCTTCTTCGTTTCAATTTTGGCTCAAATCTATGATGATATAAATGTAATGTTTTAATTCAGGGAACTGCGATAGGTGTTTATTTGTGGTTCTTCCTCTGCAGTTTTCCATTGTGCTATCGCAAGGATTACGATGATATCCGTTTATTCCATTTCTCAATTTTACCTCTTTTATTACTCGCCTGTAAAACACACATTAAGAAGGAGTTTTTGAATAAATAAAAAAGCTAGGAAATTTAGACTCTAAGTGAAAATGTAAATTAAAAAAACGATCATATTCTAACTTAAATTTTAGAGTTTATTAATACATTTCGTGGCAAGTAAACTTCACTCTTAAATGAAATCTACAGGGTTTTTGGAAGCTTGTTCTAGGAAATTGAAAAGGTCTCATGTCAGACAGATTCCATTATATTCAGTCAAATTGCTTATACTAACAAGAAACGGATCTTTTATTTCAAAATAAAAAAATGCCCGTGTTTGCAATTTGGTCACCTTCACTTAACTTTTCCAGTTTTTAAAAACTTTTATGTTTTTATTGTTTTGGTGTTTTACGGTACAGCCACACAAGTAGGTTATATAGTGCCAATGCATTTGGAGTAAAGTGCCTTGCCGAAGGACACGTTAAAGTAGCCGACCCAGGCTAATTCGATGGTAGAATTCGAACCGTGTTAGTCGCTCTTGCCTCACGTTAACCACTGAGCTACTCCGCCTCCTGTTCATGTAATGAAGCATATGAAACAATGCTCCATGCATCGAACAAGACTTATAAAACAGCAATTTACCTCGTGCAATGTGTACTACATCGTAAAGGACACGTCTTGTACGTTTTGAGAAACAATTTCCTCTAATCACAAACGTAAGAATTATGTTTAAATCTATGTATTGGAATCATGTTTTTTCCATTGACATTGTTAAGAGTCAAAGTACTTAATGCCAAAGAATCAGAACAATATTTTGTCAATTCAAGTCTTATAGATTAATGTTGCGACATAAAATACGCGAGAACACAAGTGTGTCTTCCACGAAGTAAAAACTAATTTTAACTTTCTTTCAAAGCAATATGGTAATAACTCAAAGTTCGCATATGCAACTAATTGTTGCAGTGACACATATTGTTTAATATTCAACATCGTTTAAAACATGTAACTTATAATGAGAAAAATGCAAGATAATAAAGTTTACTTTTCTAATCAAATATATGCTAACTTCATCGAGTATTTGGAACATTGCACAAGATAGGAAGTCTAACATCAAGAGACAGCAACCTAAAGACTAAATGATACAAACATTGTTTCAGATACAGTATATGTCTTTTGGACATACCTCGCTGTCAAGAACCAATCATGATTATTATTATTATTATTTATCTCCCAATGCGCTCCTAAAACGAAGAACACCAACTTGCTTCCTCTTAACCATTTTTAATGGCAAACCTTTAAATATGCTGCGTCCTATTTATCCTGTTATTAAACGATCTAGAGATAGGATAAAGCTACTTATTCTTTTCTCGCATTAAATAAACAACTTTCAAGACCTTTTCTAACAGATTTCACTATTTGTCATAACTATACAGCTATAAAATCACCCTTTTTGAAATTAATTTTGTTTCTAAGTGTTGCTCAGAACGAAACAAGGCGCAATCATACAACACAGATAGTATCTGATTTAAATGTTGTCGTTTAGGTCAAACAAAGACATAAATATCATAACCATGCTAAATATTTTCTTGTGCTAACGATTCCGAGTATAAGCAACCTAACATTCTTGGAGTACAAAAATACAATCAAAGACGACCGAATTATTTTTGATCCAATGTGGGTAAGTAATTAATGATCCGGGACAAATTGTGTCTACATGTCTGACTCCGTGCATGCATGGACTCTAGTGTATAAGTATGTATGTAAACGTGGACAGTAAATGAAAGTATTTTAATAGCTTTACAACTAAATGAAGACGTCATACAATGTATAAACAAGCCAATAATACAACATTGATATTTGTATAAAAACGTATTGACTTCACTACTCTGAGTCGTATCCCACGTTCTACAGCTGAAACTAATTACACAGCACAACAAATAATTAACTCTGGATAATTTGACTTCGTCAGTAGTTACAACGGGGGGGGGGGGGTTGAAGGTAATACAAGTGTGATTTGTGTTTATCTTTGCACTCGTTAGAGACTGGATGGTACTGTTGTTCAAACTTACCCAAAATTCTTGTTGAATTTCTCTCAGCATAGAAAATAATCATTATGCATCTGCATTGCTGTGTGGGAGTGTCAACGTCTTCTTACATACCGTCGTCCGTCTCTACCAATTTGATCAACTTAGGAAAAGATCAACATAGACGGCGCATATTATTAGAAAGTTCAATTGATTTTCAATTCTTAGAAGCAACAAACATTCAAGCTAATATTCTTTACAAGGAAACAGCTTCCGAGGTGTCGTTACATTTAGGACCTTCTTATAAACGTAATTGTGTGGGGGTGTTCTTTTTTTTTAAATGCCCTATTTTATGCAAGGAAAAATATCCACATAAATCATGTAGCTTGGAATTTAAAACAGTGTATTCAGATGAATATTGTGAATCTTAATTTGAATCTTTATGCAGAGAGGTGATGAAGGCGTCTTTATATACAAGTTTTATTTACATTTTCTGTGCTAATATTACATTAGAGTTGGTAAAGAGGTCAACAAATACAATGGGATCTCAATAAAGATGGTCTTTTCATTATTTTATTGCGTTAAACCGAACATATATTTTCTTTTGTATTATGTGTATAGATTCATAACACTTGTACTCTTTCGATTTCTTCTTTAGTAAAGCTGGTAATATTCATGACGTGTTAGAAGAAATGGTGAAAAGGCATCAAGTGTATAAAAACCTCATTACATTTCTTGCTTAAAATCTATTTTGAAGGTACGCTTATTATTTTACTGGGATGATTAAACAAAATGGTTAACTTGTAATGTTTGACAATTGTCGTCGACATAAGTCAGTGCGTTATCTATATCCTCAGGAAAAGACACAACTATCTAGGCCCAAATGACACAAAATGAAAGGTTAGAAACTTATTTTACATATGTAAAATAATATATTCCTGCGCAGGAACATGCAGATAGTGACTAGGTTATGTGGTCAAGACCACATTTTTGCATTGCAAAGGTAGATAGGTAATTCATGACAAGGTAAATTGTGACACAAACCAAACTTGAACTGACGCATCAGCATTAACAGTACTGTTACAGTTCCTTCTCAGGACTGGTTCATGTAATCGCCGCACGTATGAACTGATTTTATATTTTTGGCATTGTCGTCGATAAATCAACTTTTAAGAGTATGTAAACAATAAATCCACTTCCCTAAGGTTAAGCTTTATTTTCATTGTCCTACTTACTGAGGAGTAGACTTGGTTGGTAAGCACAATTTACCAGTATTGATTAATTAATGTATACTGGTAAATACCTAACTCCACGAACATGCATGATTGAGTATGATAATTCTTCTTGCACAGTAGCAAAGGCACAAATAATAAATCTGTGTTGGATTGTTCGAAATAATTATGGATGCAATTTGAAGTAGGTTTAATAATGCAGTGCATATCTGGTACAGAAGAAGATGTTGAAGAAAGAAATCTGAACACCATTCATTACTCACATGAAAGATCAAAACAAACAAATGTTATATTCACCGTCCATATGTAAACAATATATATTATTTTGTTGTTGAAAGTCTGAATGTCAACATTTTTATTAGAATATGCGAATATGTTATGGACGAAGATGTTAAATGAGCACCATAACCTGCGTCTATATATCTGAGAACTGTGAATACTATGTGGTATTACTATCAAAAGGCGCAATGCGATTGGAAAAGAATTGCAATTAATTAGAAGAGCAGATTATGAAATACTAGTTATTAAGAAGGTAATCGTTTTCCATTGAACATATGTGATTATTCATTCCAAAACCTTTGTCTTTGACAAAGGGATTAATTATTTAAACAGAACGTATTTCTAATTGTGGTGAAAAAATATTACTTTGTAACCATCTAATGGTTTCTTTGCAAACAGAAAAATAGAGGTTGGCTTTAACTGGCAGATATTCTGCCTGTAATTCCCCGGTTTTATTTATTTCATCAAACCATGTTTTAGTTAGCTCAATTCAACACATAAACACATGAAAACTGTCCTAATTATAGAGATACATTTTTTTAGAAGCAACGAGCGCAATTATATGAACGATTCTCTGTATTGGCATAAATGTACATTCACTCCATCTCACTTTTTAAAACCATATACTATCTGTTAAAAAAAGGAGTTACGTTGATGATACAGAACACAAGCCATAATTGTACAGTAGCCTTTTGCCATGACCTATATAGTTTAATAATATTGATTTCGAAGTTCTGAAGAAAACTATATAGACGTGTTTCGTTGTCACGATTATCTTGATTTTTACTTTTGATGTTGTGCTTCAGTCACCGGATATAAAACAACATTATTATGTAGATACAGCAATTATTTGTTGTCATCGTGAAATAAGTCAATTATGCAATTCCATTCTCTCATTCTAAGGATTATTGTCCCCTTTCTCATACAGTGTTCTTCAAAACATACCTAAAATATACTCCAATTATATCGGGAGACTAGTCTCAGGAGGATATTGTACATATAATATGCGTCTTTCGTTTATTGTTCCCATATACAAAAGTAAAAGTGCATACACACTGCTATCAATCCATACCCGTAACTGAAATGTTGAGAGGTTTAAGAACTTTTGTATCCAAAAATAGTATTTCCTATTTATTTGGCGATAATTCTACAACATGAATCATCTAATACATTACTGAGCATTTCCTTATGCTTTTACAAGTTTACCATAAGGTGCATAGTAAATATGAGACAACAACCAATATGCCTAGTTTACTCTAAGCATTTAAGATCCAAATAATGAGATATGGTGCTACTTTAGTATGCATTTGATACATGCATTTCAAAAGCTCTTATAATATTCCTGGTACAGTTTTTCGTCCTCTGTCGTGCGCCATCTGTCATAGGTCGTCGATATCCTTGATATTTGGAGTTTCCCTATTTTGACTGAAATGTTCGAGTCATATTTTAACCATAGATATACATCAAAAACATAATGCAAAAACGGAGGAAAGATATTGTAGATGTTGTGTTTTTGATGGTATTTATGAATTTTATTTTATAGTAAAATGTCCACTCTAAAGAGCTTAGATCCAAATTTAATATTTAAGTAAATAATTTGCACGAAATTTTAGAATTACTGATCCAGGAATATTTAAAGCTTATTGAGACTACTTATTCGGAAAATAATTTTGATAAGGCTTAGAGGTAGAGTTGTGTCATGATAAATTGCTTGTGTCTGATATCATTTTTATATGTATATCAAGCTATGTATGTGGAGCATGTTTTTCTTTTTAAATGAAAGATCGATTTTGATAATTTATTTGCATACACTCTGCTTTATTTTGCTCAAATGTATTTTAGATTCTACTCTTTATGTAGAATGTATGGACGTTGGTCTACATTTAGTCTGAAAACGTGCTTACTGGCTAGTTACTTAGTTACAAGTGGTAATGTTGATTTCTCCTAAATCAAAACCATCTGTCCCATTTGTGGCCAATTTATACGAAGACAGTCATTAAAGTCCTTTGATTTTTACAAAACTCATGACGATCAAACATTTTTTGAGCCGTATTAACAAAAAATGAAGAAATTATAGTAACTTTTAAATTATGTATTCTAAAACAACAAACTAACAACCACACCAACAAAAAACAACAATGATAGAACCGAATGTGAGAAAAAAAAGCAGTATGGCAGTCAAGGTTTTAAATTAGTAAAAAGTATGCGGATCCATCAATATTATGGTCGCTGTTGTTCAAAAATAGGAAAATGTTTAAACGCACTTAATGTACTTGAAAGGACAACATATACTTTTAAATATATCCTTGCAAATTGCACTAAACGCCGTGTTTAAACCTGACACAAGACCTATTGTCAAAGTCAGAAAACAAGACAGGTATCAATTGTTTACAGGGCTGACGTATCGTTTAGTTATTTGAGGCTCCTTGTAGGATACAAATAATAGTGTTGAAAAAGATATAACTATCCGACCACCCTGTGTTGAAAATAAACGTAAAGCTAAAAATGTAAACACCATGTCTAAAATAATGTTTCGGAATGAGACTGAACACAATCAAAACAATATATACAGACTAATTTATTGACAAGTTTTATTTTAATGGTGGTGAAATGATAGGTCATTCATGTATATACCAAAGCGAGTATTTTTGAAACTGAATAAAAGCCGGTTTTAGACTTTAGTAAATAAAGATGGGTCCATAGCAATTTCCAATCTTTAATCTCTCAATTATCTGCCGTCTTTACAGTTTACACTTTTCTTTATATCATATTATATAGTCGATCTAGTCATATATCGATATATCTATCTATCTATCTTTATATATCAATCGTGATAAAGATGTCATAAAAAGACATTAAGAGTTTTGTAAATGAAAACAAAAAATGGTGTGGAAAACAAATAAGTGAATCTATGAGTGAAGTTGTTCAGCAAAATCAAGGTCATGTGTTAATTTGTGATTACGATTTTAGTAATCTGAAGCTTTTGTATGCAAGTAAAGATAGTAAAATCTAAGGAAATGAAAAATTTTAGTCCTGATATTGTCCATGAAAACATGTAAGAAAGTTTATTCTTGTAGATCTGAATGCACCTATTACACCACGCTTTGTAAGGTCCCGCTGCGTTTCTGCTGCGTACAGGCGAAGCTAAAAGTATGAAGCACGTACTCATTGTGCTAGATAGAGAGATATTAATCCGTAAAGAAAAATAAATGCACGTAACGATAGTAGGACACACTGGTTATATAATTAGTGGGAATAGAGTGCTAGAATTTCATAAGTCAACCATATTGTTACGGTTCATATAGGCAGTTACCTTATGGTAGGTTATAACGTCACAAAACGACCTCGGATGTCTTCGCAGAATTAGAGAAGAAGAAAATGTGACAGGTTTTGGATTACCGGAGGCTTGCTTGGAATTTTCTTTTACAAAATGCTCATAGATGTATTTCACTCTAATTAAATAAATAAAAACCTAATAAAACTGTGAAAGGAATCTTTTTGTCCTATGCGGTGTTAAAATCTGATGCAGTTTTACTTCGATCATTGCTAAGGTGACCTACATTATGTATTATTAAGTGTGTGTCCTGAAATGTAAATTGAACCAACATTATGAAATATGTATTCAATACAATAGATCTCTGAATTTATATTATTCAAGATATTTGTTTTGAAAATTGTTCGGTTTTAATCTATTGTTTACTAATAAAGCCCTATTTTAAGATTGAAATGCTATCAAAATAACTGGATCAGAAGTTTTCCCTTTAGAAACAGGAATTAATTATTACTTATTTTGATTTTCCTTTCACTTATTTCTACGTGGCTTTAACTGTTTGTGATCACGTTATGCATGGTCAGTAGTTTGTTGCGTCTTTGTTACTATCAGTATTCTTTCTACTTTTTTATTTTCTCTTTCAGTTGATTGCAGTATGACCAGTGAACAGATTGGAAGTAATCAGAACAATTCAAAGTTTCTTCACTCATCTCGTCCCCAGTTTGTTTATTAATACATTTGAATGCTGCATAAAACCATCCTTGGCTGTCTTGGCTTCTTTTTTTTCGAACATATTAATGGTAGGAGGTACATGATATGCAACCTAAACCTAAATCGAAATAAATTAAATTGATTTGTGTCGTTTTGGGCTGTATCCTTGTATAAAGAAAAATCAGTCAGTATAATAAAGTGATATACTTTGTTCATGCTATCGAAATGTATGTACAATTCAGGAAATCAGCTTTATATTTTTGCATAAACATTTCTACCATCCAGAGTTTTACCTTTTTACTTCTTCTTCAATTTTTAATATCAAAATAGATCAAGCAGGAGGCCAGTAGAAAATTTGAACGATATTTATGAATCCATTAATTCAAACGTACTTGCAACCTTGTACTGCTTGCTACAAACAAATATGTAGTACACGGAATTTGCTGTATAAAATGTATCAAAATCGAAAACCTTTTTGCTGCTACCACAACGTAACTAGATAATTACAAATATTCTTAATAAAGAAGAAGCACAAGAGAATCAATCATTATCTTTTAGTATTTATCTTTTGCATAATAGATTGTGAATAAATGGAAAATTTTGTTCTTTAAAAATAGGACTTTAGATCTTGTTAGCATATATAACTTTTAAAGGCCAACATGGCTATACGTCAGAAAATATTTCTTGATATCAATCATAGTTTTCAAAATCTGACTGAGTGAACAATAGAGTTAGATGCATACATGTTTCATACATGTTGGTGATAATACCATTGTTCCTGCTTATGAAGGTGTTCGTGTCGAGGAGAAAATGTTGCTTCTAACAAGTACTGTCGTGTTAGGAAAACGTAAGGTAAAAACCTTCTGGAAAGAAGATATATTTTTAGAACCGAAAATTACGGAAATTCCCTAGGCGTTGATGCTAATATTAGAAATCACGAGGACATATAATGAATAATCCCCTATATGTATTTATGCTGAACCATTTGCAAGAGAGATATCTACTGAACCAATCATTAAAGTCCACGTGTATTCGAGAACAATATTAGGAAGCCTAACATTATATGCCTATGACGTTGGCAAATAGCCAGATTGTTAATTCTCCCGATGTGTGCCTCGCATGCCATTGTCGACATAAGTGATGAATCATTTGGAAAAATATAAAAGGATCATAATTTCTCTTTACTGAAAAGGCACTGTCTTCAAGACCTAGTTCTTTGGGAAAAACCACTCACGTGACTGATGTGTGTATATACACAATCTATTTAATCTATTCACTTCAGATTACGTTATTTTGGTAAACATTCAGTACGCGATATTAGAATGAAAGTAAGCGAGATTAAATGTTCAAGGCTTTTAACGGTCAGATTCATGCGCACAAAAACACATTTAGTTGGAACTAAAACTTACACGAGGACGGAAGGATTATAAAACAAATAAAATTAATTATTCCTCCAAGGCTCATAAACAATATCACTACAAAAATTATATAAATGGTGTTGAAAATTAGACTGTTTTTGCAGATTTATTTTTCATGAAGTCAATGCTTTCGAGAATAAATCTGTTTTAATATCAGCAAAAAGAAAATTTAACAGATATGTCAGATATAAATGACCCAAATTGGCATCCTATAAGTAATCAAAGTATAAAAATCAAATCCAGATAGCCTGAAAAACTGCCTAGAGATTGCATATTTATTATATATTTCGTAATGAGATGTTGAAATATATCAGTGGGAGAAAACTAATATCGCCACAGTGGTGATATCACTTTTGGCATTACTTTCTTCTTTTTCAATTTAGGAAGAATATCTGCCCTTATTTATGTTCTTCAGACCTGTATTTTCATATTTAGGCCTATTTTATTTTGTCTTCTTCTTTTCCGTCTATCTCTCTACCCAACCCTTCCTAGCTGTCTCTCAACATCAGGATGAATGGAGCCTAAAATGTGTCAAGACTGTTGACCCTCTAGTATACATTTATGTAATCAAAGAAGAGACGCCGTCAAGAATGCATGAAAATGAACCCCAAACGAGAAAAAGCATTTAGTTTTCCACATAAATCATGCTAATTGTAGTGACTGAACTTACATGACCTGTTGATATTCGATATTCTGTCACCCATACAGTATCATATACATGTTACACTCAACGACAAATAGTACAATGTTTTAAGAAAAACTCCTGATTACATATAGTAATAAAATTGTTTGTTTAAGTAGCGATTTTAACTGTCATCAAAATCATAATCATGTCTCAGAACAATGGAGAAATCAGGTATTGATTAGTGACGATCACAAATTAGGTGCAGCGTCTTTTACGGAAATAGACTACAAGCCTGCCAACACAAAATTCACGTCTGAATCCAAAAATAAACAGAAGTAGCAGCCAATATCCTTACAAGTAAACTCACAAACATTAAAATCTGGTTTTATAATGATGTTACCTCTGTCGTCTGTTGGAGCGTTCTGTCATGTTGCTGTAGTATCCCCACACTATAAATGTTCACTCTATCAATCCGCGCAAGAAATGTGTTAACGAAAAAAAAATTCTATTCATGTTCGCAACAACTTCCAAACACTGTAAACAAAACTTAGCTCTAATTGTATCCTTGCTATTTTAATAATACATTCTGATGCCTTCTATCAAGAGAGTTCTAAATATTGAAACTCTCTGATCACGAAGATGTAACATAATGTGATATATGATGTATTTCAAGAATAAATCCAATAAATAGAGAAAAGTGGGTTTATGTAAGAAAGTAGATTACAAATTAAATCAACTTATAAGTTCAGTGAAAAGTTTGGAAAGACCTCTGTCCAGAGTATTTTCTTGATAGGAGACAACAATTCATAAGTAAGTATTATTATGCGGTGTTGGGCCATAAACATTTTACCATTTTATATTTAGACACACTTCATAAGCTAAAAGAAAACATTGAATATGACTGGACACTCTTTACTTGTCTAATCTAAATTGAATATTTTATATCCTCCTCGCTCAGCATGGTGAATACAAATTAGTTCACAAATCATTACATGAAAAAGTGCAAAAGACACCAGTGAACCTAATGTAAATTATTATTTTCAATACGTGTCCGGATCATAGCAGTTGTGAGCCGAGATGCTTTCTTTAAATCCAGATGTAGGTGTAGAATCTAAACTGACCTAAACCTTACGCGAGATACTTTATGTCGTAACTGTTGCAAGATACGCTTTGAATTTTACCTTGCTGATTGAACATGACTTTTAAAGTTGCACAATAGACCCCAATCAAACAAATAGCTTTAACAACATCCGGTGGAAAAAGGCGCTCCTATATTAGTTCAAACATCCATAGACTCCATGTATATTTTACTGATGTGAGTAAGCATTTATGTGCAACCGTCTCTCTGGTGACAGTATTCATTTGAATTTACCTAGCTGTATCAGATTAATCATTGTATCTCTTAATTACAATAATATATTGCACTTATTGTAAAGTTGTCAGGATAATAAGCCAAATTAGGGGCACATAACATCGGCCTGAACAGTTGTTGAAGAAGAGAAATTGCAAAGAGCAATACTTAACAATCACTATGGGGATGAGAAGATAGATTGATCGCTGGAAAACAGTTGGTGCAGTGCATTTCGATCTAGGGATCTGACTGACACGGTGAGTCCAGAGAACATATACATTAATAGCAGTCTTTAGTCCATCAACTTATAAAACTTAACAAAAGGAAAATCAATAAATTACCAATGCACATAAACAAATGCAATATTCCCAGCCAAGTGACCACGAGAAAGTAAATATTTTGTGGAATAAGCACAAAACTTACATATTTGCGCTAATAAAAGCCAAGTCATTGAAAACAAACACTGTCGTATCGGCATTCAGTAGGATGGTTAAAATAATGTTGTGTGTCTTGGTTAATTTAATTTGTTCCTAATTATTCGCATATAGCCAGAAGAAATGTTTCGTGGAGACTGCAAGTATATATTGTACAAGAGATACAAGATTATATAAAAAAGATAATTATAAAGTGAGTATATGCTTGGTACTTATTGAATTTTCCAATGTTGTGTGAAATAAACTGTATTGGACTTGAAGCCTACAATATCTCGATCAATAGAGGTTTTACAGCACAAAACGAACCATAAAAATCCATAATGTACAATTAACTATATAATACGTTCCAACTCTTTACACTCCTCCAAACAAGTAAACCGATATACTGGATGAAGGAACTTACATGAATCTAAATCAACAAAATAAATGTTGATATAGAAACAACTACAAATTTTACATTTGTTTAGTTGTTACGTTCAGCAAAATAAAACTTTTAGTCACACAAAACAAGTATATAGATTTATATGCAGATCATATCATTGCTGGTCCTACAAACAGTAAACTTGAAAATGCAATCATAGATGCACTTAGTGTTCCACAACAATAGAATAAATATAAACAAATTGATACGAAGACACCAAACATACATTAAGATAAATAAAATGAAAAAAAAACAACCCTGGATAGACCGAAAAGAGAAAGAGAAGGATAAAAGTAAACCTTTAGATCCGAAGAACGGCATTACAAAAGCACCACATAAGCAAGACCCAATGCAAGCTAGCTGCAACAGAGGATGAATGGTTGTACAGGAGATGAGGAAAATATGAAAATACGAAGAAGCACAATGTAAGTTAAAACCGAGTCAAAAATAAACGATATGTTCCCTTAATACATAAGATAAATAAAACGAGAAAACAACACTGGAAAAACCGAGAAGGGAAAGAGAAGAGTAAAAGTAAACATTATATTTCATTGAACACTCCAAATTTAAAAAGGCAGATATAATCGATATATTGATTCACAGCTAGCTATCCATCCAAGTATATATCTAACCATCGAACTAGCTAACTATTCGGCACATAAAGGTTTTGCAATATGGATGCAAATTTAAAAATTATATGAAAAAACAAACATAATAAAATAAAGATACTGAACACCGAAAAGAATGACAAAAGAAATAGAAGAGTACGACCAAAAATATAAATCAGCAAGATCCAAGGCGCACGCTCTAGAACAGAAGACCAATGGGTTTTACAATTGAGAAGGAAAAACATCAAAAGAATAAGAAGTACAGTGTAAGTCAAAAACGAGTAAAAACTAAATGATATATTCGCTTAATAATCTTTATATTTCATTCAACACTCAAAATACTAAAAAAAACAGATATAATCGATAGATTGATTCACAGCTATGTATATATCTTGCTAGATAGCTAGATAGCTATTCTGCATAAAAGCTTTGCAGCATGTATGCATGCGTGTATTCACAATATCATATAACCGTCTAGATTGAATAATAGATAGATAAATAGACAGACCGATAATAGATGAATAGGTAGATGGACAGAAAAGATTATATTATTTTTCAAATTACGTTTTTTCACCTTTTTGTTAATTGAGTTATTTAACTATTGATCTATTTTGTAAAATTCCTTAAAATTTCAATCAGTGTTTCACAAATGGCTTAAAATAATACAAATGAAACATTAATAAAATTTCATTCCTATTTTTTGTATTAAGAATGCAAACGTTCTTTTATATAGAGTTAAATTTACAATATTTATGATATGAAAGATAAAAGGAATCATTTTCAACTTCATATCTAAGTCATTAAGAAACTACATAAATAAATTGATAAATATATAAATAAATGTAAAATATAAGGAAAAATGGGTTTACATAACAAAGAGAAAAGTAAATAAAATTAACTAAATTTATTTGAAAAGTTTGGAAAGACCTCGTTAACAAACATTCTTAAATAATGAGACAAAATGGCATCACTTTTTATTTCCCAATTCTAGTGCCATATAGATGAAATAATTATACGTTGTTATATCCCCTTTAATCCAATATAAGACAATGAACAGGACTGGGGTCATATCTGACATCCCATCTACATATTTTATAACGTCCTGTCCAAACAGTGTAAATAAAAAATACATTAATCATTCCATGATAATTACCAAAAAAAACATCAAATTAAATGCCCCCTTTTTTCCTTTAATACACATGTCATAATCGCAGCCGCCGATATGACTCATAGTGTTATTTTGAAACCCTTTGTAAAATTTGGAAAATCCATTGACCTAAATTATTTTTGGGATAACTAAAGATGAGAATAGACCTGATATTAGTGAATCGTGCTAGTGCACAAAATATTGCTTCGCCAACAGGGAAATCAGTCCAAAGTGGCTTAAACACGAAAACAAAATGCTTTCATAAATATAATCTGACTGTCCTAAAGTTAAACTTTGAGTTTTTACAGTCTTACAACATAGATCAAAAAGATAATAAAATGTCAGTTTGTGCCTCAGCTACTTTGAATATAGCTAGTGCCTGCAGTCTAAAACAACTTATGTGATCTTCCTATTGCAATATAATAAACTCCATAAACTCTAATAAACTCTATAATAAGATTCATTAAACGCACATAAAAGATGTATACAGGTACACAACTTATAAACTTACTCCTCTCGAACGAGTGTTGAGCTTAATTTAAGAATGTTATACTTAAATATCAGTGATGTAATGTACGTGCATTACTAAAATGGTCAGGATGAAACCTCATTTTCAGTCTTCAGTACCATCTTAAGAGTTCAGTAATAAAGCTTCCCATCGTCTTAATAGAACCTGATGGAGATCAATAGTTCCATATTCCATAACAGTTGCACTTAAGTATTAAGTATTATGAAGCACCAGTCATTTAGTTTTCAAAGCATGGTTGGTATTTTCCTCGAAGCAGGAATATGTATCGCTCACTTTGAAAAACAAAAGCTTGTTGCGAGCTAATATTAGACATGTGGATATAAAATGTGAGCTAATTCGAGAAAAATTATTTTTCCAGCACATGAGGGGCCCGACATTTTTACTAAACACACACACGGACACGCTCCAGCTTAAATGCTCGGTGCCGTAAAAGTTTGGTATGCCATATACTCACATTATTATGATATATTCACATTATTATGTTAAGATCATTAAACACTACAACTATATTAATTATTTAGGAGCTGACTTTCATCATGTTGGTAATTATGTGTGTATATTTAAATATTAGTCTGGCTCACCATTAGTAAATACGATTGTGATTAGGACAATTTCAGTGACATAAAATGATGAAACTATTGTATAGCTTAGTCTGAGGCATAGATTATGAAAGAATCTTATTAATAGTAAACAAACTGGATGGTTTAATTGTAAATAAAAAAAACAACATAAAACCATAAACTATATATGTCATGTTGCCACATATATTTCCAAATGTAGTACATGAGAACCATATTTCGTTTACACAGTAAATAAAGAAGATTGTTAGGTCACGTTTTATATTCAATCTCGCGAATTACTTTTCTCTCATTTTAACTGCCATGATATATAACACAGATGTTTACCCTTCGTCAGATCAAATCAGTGCAGATACTGTATTGGAGGAAGAGCGGCATGTAACACCGTGACAAAGTTTATTTTAGAGGTTTTAATTTCGGCATATACCGTCATCCGAGCTGTTGAAGTCGATAGCATGATTTAAGGCAATTCACCTGAAAGGACTTAAATGTATCATGCGAGAGAAGAAAAAAGCTCCGACCAATGAATGATCAACGCGTATATCTACTTTGCAAGCAGTGGGCGTTACCACTCATCTATTCTTTATAATAAATTTGAAATAAGTTTTAAAATTTCAAACGCTCTGGTTAATGATTTGGAAGATCCAAACATTCTCCGCTTTCATGATGCAAAACGATACCTTCTTGATGTATTATTATGGTTATGCAAATAAAAGAGAATACCACAAAGATAGTAGATGTGGCTTTGTACGAAAAAAGATGTATGTACGAATGGATAATTGCAAACTAATTTCTCGCTATAATCGGAAGGCAGATAGGAGTGGTAAACTAGGAAAAGTTTGGGTTTGGATACGAAGATGCTTTTGCGGGAGAGAGGCATGGTCAAGAGACTTTTTCCAACTATATATTGCTGACATAGATGATAGTGTGTTTCTTCATCATGAGAACTGTTCGTTCGAATGGGTAAAACTTCCGCGTAAAAGAAGATATAAAATCAATGTGATTTGTCAATGCCCTCGGTGATATGCAATAATCGGGTGGGCATAATCAAAATATACCTTATTCTATAAAAAGAGGACTAGGCTATACTGCCCAACATGTCAATCTGTATTTTACTTATCCTAAGATGTGACATATGTACAAATACATTTTTCTTAATCTAATAATTATAATTTCCTTGATTTTATATTATATTCAATTATATAAAAATGGATGGTTTTGTACTGTGGATAAACGTATGGCAGTTGTAACTGTTTCCATCTAGGTCTTCCATTGCTCTATATATTGGTTTTCAAAGACAGCATGTTCCGTTCGATAAAATAAACATAAAGACTATTTGTAATTATTCCTACACAAACATCATGCCATTCTTATATTTAATCTTTATAATGCGAAAGTTTTTGAAAGGAAAAGTGAAAGGTGATTATATAATCCTTTTCCTCTGTTATTGCTTGCCTGAGCGTACAAAAGCCTCTACTTGCTGTGTGTTTACATGGAGCTTCTGAACCTTCTCACTGTCTTGGAATTTTCGTTTTCGTTTCACGTGGACCGTGCTAATGGATGGAACTTCAAGGACTGTTTAAGGTGAAGCAATTACTGAGAAGATGTTGAGGACGAAGGAGCGATACGTCAGATTTCTTTGATTACCAGTTTAGTGTTTAAAGTTCATATCGTTAAAGTACTTATATAAATTGTTCAGTGAAGGTAATCAAATTTTGCCAATTATCCATAATTTGCTACAACCTCATCTATGTTTAAAATGTTAGGATATCATTCAAATATCATCATGTACATAATAAAGGGTTATATTGCTATATATTACATTGGTGTTATTTCCTTTTGTATTAAACAAAACAACTCCGAAGTCCATATTTACTAGTATAATTTATACAGAGCAGAAATCCATATATATTATGCCATTATTTATTTAAGATTGATGCAAATCGCAAATCTTTCAGAAATGAAATTCTAGCAAAACGTAAAAGCTATAAAACAAATTCATATGAATATCGAAAGTTTACCCTGACTTATTGAAAAGGTATCTATTTATGCAATCCGGAAAAATCTTTCACGGAAAAATGAATAAGAGTTTCAGAGAGAATAAAAAAGAGGTAACTCTGTGGGCAAGTCTCTTTAAAGCTATCGTACAAATTAAAAAAATATATTACAAATTTTCTCAAACAACGGAAAGGATTTCAATTCTTGCTTCCAACGATAAGAAGTGCAAAGTAATATCGATCCATCAAGTGGTCCAAATTCTTTGCTCCAGAATAAAAAGAAAAAGGACATTAGTACGAAGAAAAGTTCACTGTTTAAACTAGACTATATACGTATTGCTGAATGTTTCACGACACAAAATTGCAGGTTTTGTATCTTACTAAACTTCTGGTTTCTTGTGTTTATTATCTGTTGTCAATAACAAGAGAATAATAATAATATCTTGTAAATGTTGGCAGAAAATCGTTGAAAACCTTTTGATGTATTTATTGTAAATCCCTAAAGCAAAAAGGAATCATAATGTGTAAGCAATTGTGTTACTGGCAATCGGGTGGAATAAGTGACTTGCAAATTGTTTCAAAAAGACAGTTTTCATCTGAAATGATAGATATACATCATTTTATATTTAATTGCGTTTTATCTTTAAAATTGACAGAATCTTCTAGTACATGTTTGGGGTATTTTATGGAAGCCTGTGAGTTACATACAGAGATCAATCTAATTTGTTCAGACGCTTTTACAAACATCTCAAGTAAAACAATTTTTATCGGTTGAATTCACAGTTGGATTCAACCTGTAACTTAAAGCAATATATAAATGACCGGTGTATGGAAAGGTTTCCTCACTCACTGATAACTGGAATTTTCATTGGCTAAGGCAAAAATTAAATTATATAGAATAGTGCTACCATATAATAAAATATCCATCTCTCTCCGTAATGTACGTGTCAATCCTGCGCAGATATTGGCTTGTTACATATTCATTATATTTCCACCAAGTATCTTCATATTTCTTAGCTTTACCTTTTACTCACTATCTTCTTCTTTTATTATATGCAATGAGGCCTTAACGTCAGTGGTGAATTAAACTATTCCATATTTACCATAACCTTAAAAACAATTTATTTTAAACGTTTTGATCTTTAATGCTCATAATGAAGCAATCATTTTATTTTTATGTATATACTTCAGCAGTTACATGCAACATATCTAAATCAGTTTATCTAATTTGAATCTTACTCTTGTAAGAGTATTGCTTCTTGCTCATGCAATGTCACTTGATTATTAAACACAGTGTTATCATACTCAAACCGTACCTTGCTGAATTGATCGGCACTAACTCCATCATTATTTATAATCAAGTACGTAAAATAATAATGTGCAACTATACAATATAATAGGTCAAAAGGGGTATATGGCTTACTGTATAGTTTCAAAAATAGTAAATCCCATTAAACTCTGAAGCAGACTACTGTTAGATTACTCCTTAACTTAGTACTCTAGAAATCTTTCCTCGTTTGTAAACTTCGACCCGTTCACAACGAAACGAAACATGACCCAGTCTAGAACATTCTGTATCAAAACTGCAAGGATGATCAATTCAAATAGCAAATATAGTGTATGCCTTTCGAGAATTTACTAATCTAATGCGCAGGAACGTGTCACTATTAATAACACGACAAAAAATAACACATAACTATATTATATATATATATATTTCAGGGACTTCCGAAACGATCGTGATGAGTAATCTTTAAAAATCGAAACAATTGCGATCACTAAGCCGCATTTATGTATTTATATTTTAAAACATATAGCTCTTTTCAGTTGTGTTATTTGTTGTTTAGCAAAACTACGTTTCAAATGTTCATTAAACGCATTTCATACCAAATATAAGAAAGCACTAAGCACGCTCAGAGTCTAAATATTTTTTTAAGATTTTCCTTGGAGACCACATTTAAAGATTTAGTTTTCAATAACAAAATGAAATATTAAGTCATTTGATCGAATAGTTTCGTCATATTATCATATTGTGTCTATCCACAACTGATGATTAGATATATTGAAAAATGTAAAAAAAATATTATTTTCTTAATCTTAACTTTAGCAAAGAAAAAACTAGATATGGTTGTTGCATCAAAAAGTTGCCATAAGACTTCTTTATTGCAATTACACTTTTTCGGGGCGGTGAGAGAATAGCTGCATATATATTCCTAGACTAAGTAAAGAATAATGACACGTTTTGCTACGTTTGATAATCGGAAATAAAACAAATATTACTGAATTTATTAACTTTGTCCTCCTCAAATTCCACGGCGTATTTCGTTAGTTTAAAAATCGGGTCATATTTTTTCAATTAGACATTTTTAAGAAACGAGAGCATTCTTTTGTTAAATAATGTTCGTAATATAAGACTTCTTACATTTATATTACCATATAGTATTCTGCTTCTCTTCGTCTCAGTAAATCAACATTTCTAATAACAAGCAATTGCTCCAAAAGACAACTCATATACAAACAATCTAAATGTTACTTTGTGTTGAAAAGTTATTTTATACATATTATTGAGTACGAATGGCCTCGGGCCAGAAACGTATCGAAATAAAAAATTTATTATAGAAGCAGAGAGGCATACAATGGAGAAATCAACGCTTCTCACGTTATTGTAATTAAAAGAATGTAAAATTTTAATATCTCCGATAAAATGCAAATTCAATATTACAATAGTAGAAAACGAACGTCTGTCCCAGCCTGCAGTACTTAAGAATTCTAGAATGATATTAATAGAGTATCTTACATTAGTGCCCATTGTAAATACAATTTATAAAATGGGGCGAGTAATTTACATGTTTTGTGGGCCTAGAAAAACACCATAAATTTCATTTGAATTGAACACTTATTTAAAATTGTTCTTACAAGTTGAAAAAAATTGACATTTATTTAATAAAATTGCAAAATAGTGTAGTGAAATGACCGATCCTTAAACACATTTTGGTAGACTCACACATTACGCTATAACCTTATAAAACGTTATGGTGTCATTTGTGATGTTACGAGCTGTTATTCCATTGAATTTGTCTTTGGGAACTATCACGTAATATCACCTTCATTAACATCGATATTTTCTTTAAAATAACAAAAGCAATAATAGGTTGTACATTTTATGTTGAATAGTAATATGTACAATTAATAGCAAGTTCTTTGTTATTTTGAATATATAGGTCACAACGTATTTTTTGTTTGCAAAACAAGCCATACATTTATATAAGTCAAAAAGATTTATATGTACAGTGTATACTATGAAAGTATATAGGTACGTTTAGGGCAATTTATATTTCGTATTACAGTTTTGTTTCATTTTTAATGTAATATCTCTCAAAAGAGCAAGACTTCGTGGCACTCAACCTTTGGTTTATTACAGGCTAGGTTCCAAAACCAGTGGTTTATTGATTTAATAATGTGTGATTGTATTCATATCATTTGCTTGCAAACTTAGGTGCAAAGTTTGAGGCACGTTATGGGACAATGTTATCCATCAACACAAAGAAAAATAATATTTAAGCTTAATGGATCTCGACAACATTATAAGGCAGTTGAAAGGTTATATATGAAAGTCATATTTTACTCTCAGGTAATCCATAATAATTTATCACACCGCATTAAGTATTGTAATAACATTTTTGTTCAAGAAATATACTTGTAGTATCATAAAAGAGTAAGCACTTGTAATATAATAGAGATCAACCTTATAGGAAGAACCGGAAATAATATTTCTTTATTTCTCAAAATTATAATAGTAATTATTTTGTCAATAATTATTTAAAAATGGCAATATTCTTATTTTAACTATTCTGTATTACTCATACTTGTTTCATGAATGCGGAAAAATTCACTTTGTTTTATAAATGCTGCAGAAAACACTTTTCATCCATGATGTGAATTTGTTGTAAGAATACATAAGTGGTATGGAACAAATGTTATTAACAGATCGTAGCATATTCATGCTTTAACAACAAACAACAAATCTACTCTTGTAGGTGATATTGATTCTCTTCCCACCCACCCACCCCACCCCACCCCACCCCTTCTTTTGTATCTATCTCTTAGATATAAATAGACTTTCAATTTTGGGGAGTGTTTGGAAAAATCTCTTTTTTACATTTGAATGGTGACGGTAATTATTTTTGTCGTCTCAAATAATAGTTTTTTCCATAATTTATTGTTATGTTTAACTTATTCTGCTTTCAGGGAAAATCCTTGAAGACATGAACAATGAACAAAAAGTGATAGAAGTGGACATATTCCATGCTCTTTGATTTCACGGGGACTCAGTCAAAACATAATGCGTTCTTGACGATATATAAGCACCGAGTTAACTTTTTATTTTTTATTTTTTATAAAAAAAATTGATTTATGTTGTAATTTGAATAGAAAATTGTCCAGCCTTAAAAATAAACGTGTTTATTGTAGATATTATTAAATGTGTTTAATAAATTTGAAATAACGTGCATTTGTATTCTTTGCTGCCTTTTTCGGGTACGCCGAGTCTTTTTGCAATGAGCAAGTTAAGCACACATCTTACGGTTATTATTTTCATGCCTCTCAACATTCATAACTGTGGAATCAAACCATTATGTTAAACATGATTCTTAATACCTCAAGCAAGCAATCAATCAAACAAATAAACAATCTATCTATATATTACCAATCTATATCTATCTAGTTATTCTCCATCTGTCTCCTTAAAAGTCTTTATTATAATAAAAGCAGTAAATCATCAATTTGTCTTGATAATGAATGGTGTTCAAAGTAATAGACAGAAACTAGTATACTACCCATAAGTGAATATGTTGTAAAGTGCTGAAGACATTTCTTGCTCGTAATTGTTTGGAATGTTCCAAGTGTAACTTCCACCTATGATTATTAGACTGCTTGTACAGAGTACACTATTTAAGATGTCTTTCGATTGGGCCGATATTAAGTTAGAAATGTACCGAAAGTTCAACATTTTAACACATTTTATGTTGCCTAATTTCCAACACTATCAGTATACTTAGCTACACATTGTATTACGGACTCAAACAAACTCTGATGAATACTTACATATCACGTAAAAATAATTTTAACTTCATTTGACAAATAACAAATAACAAATATTAATATGAAAGCTAATTTAAGGTCTACAAACACAGATGCATTTGGAAATATAAAAACAATTAATACTTAAGCAAAAATAGAAACCGAAAACAATCCTGTGCACAAAATGCAGCTTTACCCATCCGCGATCATTCATATAACAATCGTTACTGATGAAAACCCGCTATGTTCAAGTGCAGTTGAGAGATTAAAATTACGTTTATTTTATTTGTATAGAAGTACTGAATATTATAAGGAGCAAAGATGGCAACATGGTCATCCTACACAAATTACCAATATGAGGATCGCGTTGCATCTTTCTTATGGTATCTTTGTATCGTCCTGTTACGTACTAATCAATCAACAGATATATACAAACATGACAGTGAACAAATCAAGGATAAGAAGTTTCAAAATAATTAGCTTTAAATGAAAAATGCAGACATTTAATGACTTGTACATTATCTTTAAATATTTTCCAGTGTCAATGAAAACAAAAAACAGTGCAGTTTTCTACACAACACACTTTAAGTAACATTATTTTCCATATGCAATAAACAATGCTAGTACTATAATTAAATTAGCACCAACACATTTCATTTCTGAATATATTTACTTCTTGTATAGTCTACTCCAAAACTGTATTTCATAAGCTCTCTAAAAACAAATTTAGCACTTTGAAACTCCCCGGTATTTTTAAAGAATCCATCGAAATACATACAATCTCTAGAAAAAAGATATATCGTGAAACGTGAAGAAACAGTCGCATGACTCCTAAGGTAATTTTTGTTATTATTATTTTTTTTTCCGCAACATAATTCAATTCTGAATGCCAATATTATCATAATTTTTTTAAGATATGTGCTGAAAAAAACTTGAAAATAATACATTGTATAAGAAGTTCCGAATTTACTTTAATGCAAATACGATTCATATCCAAACATTTAGAAAAATCAACATAATTATTTTTGCTGCACGTTTATTCCTGATCATTTCACAATGCAATTTTGTGGGGATGTTTTTGCTGCAAAGTTATACAATTTTCGTTTCATGAAACTTAATTCGAATGATTTAATCTTTTTTGTCACGCCACAATATTTATCTAAAAGGGTCAAGAACTAAATTTAAACATGCCACACCAGACTTATCACTGGTCTAAGCCTGACACAATGTCTCATGCCTAGGTGTAAAAAGAGGGCAGACGTATCATGTAGTTATTTGGCTCCACGCAGGATACAAACAATATAATGTAAAATAACATGATTTTCAACAAACCTCTGTAGAAAATAAATGCAAAGATCAAAACATAAACACCATATTTACAATAATATTTAGGAACACGATGGAAGAGAGGCGAAATAATATAACTAACATCATTTAATTACAAAGTTATTTAAGTGTTCTTGAAATGATTTATCATTACTTTATATCAAACCATATTGTTTTTAACTGACTAAAGACAAATGTTACATTCTAGTAAATAAATACTGTTCCACAGCATTGTTCCCTCTTTACTTTTTCAATTTTTTTTTAGGTCTAATTATATGCTATCGTGTCTGTTTACTCTGCATCTTTCTATCTATATAGCAATTTATCTAGCAATATGTCCGTTTATAAACCGATATATCTGAGTCCATAATAATTGAATGTTTGTTTGCCTAATGATAAATGTTCTTTCGAATCATCCAATAACACAAGTGTTTTCTTCACATGCATGCTAATTTACTTTTTGGCATTAATTATTGTTGGTAAATCAAACAACTTTAAGATAGACGAAATTATTCAAACTGTTCTATGTTAGTAGATATGAAATATGGATTCAACACCACGCCAGACCGCCATGAGGGTTTAATAATATGTTTTTTTTACGTTTTGAAATGATTTTATTGATTTTTTCATAGTGTTTCTTTTATAGGTTTGAATGATATGCTTAAATAGTTTTTCAATGATATGTTTTGTTTTAATTATAGTGGGTTTTATGATTATGTTTTCACGTTTTGGAGTGGTTTTAATTATATATTTATACTGTTTTTATAGGTTTGGAACATATGCTTCACTAGTCTCTCCAATGATATCTTTGTATGTTTCAGAGGCGTTTTAATTATATGTTTTCACGTTTTGGAGTGTTTTTAATAATATGTTGTCTTTATCTTTATGCGTTATAATAACAAGAACAACAACAACTATACTACTACTACTAATAATAATAATAATATTAATAATAATAATAATAATAATAATAATAATAATAATTATTATTATTATTATTATTATTATTATTATTATTTGTGTATATGTAATACAGGTCACTAACCCCTGATACAAATCCACATATCATGATGTACAAAAGAGGAAAGAATGGTGTTTTTGTGTGTAACAGGAGAACATCGTGTGTCTATTTAAAAAAGTGTTCATGCAAGAAATAATTATTGTAATTGTTTTTCTCATTAGGTGAAACACAATTATATGTTGTGCAATGATTCAACTATATTAATCGTGGAAAACCCTAAAACCTGCAAGCAGCAAAACATTTAGATATCTAGAAATTATGTAATACGAGTTGATTATAAAACAGTTTTTCTAATATTTAAGGGTTTTATAGTAAACAATGTTAAATTATTGATCAGAACTTTTCTATTATCATTTTGTATATAAGAGAGAAATATTTTAGTGTTAGTTTTTTGTATAGTAAAGAAGGTAACTACTTTCTTCTCAATTCTCCATCAGCGGACGAATAGTTATATAATGAAATTCACTTTCAATATTAAAATTACGAATTGGACACAATATTTCTTCATAATATATACTTTCATGTCTTCTGTATTACCTCTGATTTGCAAATTATCCGCTCTGAGCATAGTAACCATGTAACAAAAGTCTATTTCTCCTAACAATTTTATATATTTTTGGCAAGTGAAGTCTATCTCAGTGACCTATAGAAACGCAGTCTTTCCTTTGATTCAAGCTCATCATAAAGTTTTTTTGCTTACAAATATCTTCACATCTCTGATTAAACAGTTTTTAAAATATATTTTTATCTGTAACCTCCTGACTAAACCAAACATTGCGAAATCCATACATAAATAAAAGTTTTCTAACATTGCTAGCCCAGCAGTTACTATTTTCTCCTCATCTTAATGGTAGATGGTAACATTGTTAAGGAAATCTGTCTTTGGCCATTTTTACGATTCCAAGCCAATATTTCAAATACGTTTGTACGTTATATTCTGCATACGAATTCTTCCTAACTGATTATATCCAAATGCATTTGGAGTTAACTTAGATATACGCAGACTATATTTTCAAATTACAAATGAACTCTTTCAATATCGCTGGAATTATAAAAAATCCAGACCTCCAATACATAGGTAGGAATGAGAGCTGTCATTGAGTCAAACATACGAAGTTATGCAGCTATAGATACTTTGTCAAACTTTTAAAGTCTTCACTTCAAAATATGCATAACTTTCAATGCTTGCGAAAATAAAAATGTTGGACATATGAACCACGATTTTTGTAAGAAGATATTCATCGTAGATATTTTTAATACGATTCATTCTTTACCCATGTAGAGCCATAGTACCACATTTCAAACTTCTGAGACACACACCTTTTCGAAATACAATTAATCTTGGGGTATTTTCCATTGTCACCTTTAATTTCCACTTTGAGCAGTATTGATGCAGTCAAATCGTCTGCATGCAACAGTGAAAATAATTTTAATGTTTCTATAGAAACTCTTCTGTTTCCTTCTGTTAAGCAGGGTTTTAAATCGTACATGAATAAGGAAAAAAGTAAAGGTGATAAAACACAACCTTGAGGTACGGCCACAGGGCAATTAAACACATAGGTAATTAAAATTATGGCCTTGACACATGCTTTTACGCCATTATAGATTGCCCTAATAATTCTTAACATTTTTCCACTAATATTTTCACTGAAACGTTTATGGTGTAATATATTCCTTTCCACCCTAAGAAAGGCTTTTTCATAGTATATAAACACGGCATAGAATCAACCCCTAAGTTTCTTAAATACTTACAAATTGATCTATATAATGTCAACATATTATCTATTGTAGAATAACGCTCTGATAGCCTTTTTGACTCTGTACCATGTGTATTTATCTTTTAGTTTACCTCCAGTGTGTCAATTTTCTGTTCCAATTTATCCATATAATCAAGGCAATATACAATGGGCATATATATATATATATATATATATATATATATATATATATATATATATATATATATATGTGTATATATATATATATATATTCAATATATAATCTATGTAATCAAAACTATATATTTTAAAACGCATCTGTCAGCTAAAACATATTCTCTTGTTGAGGCGAAATTTTTATCAATTTTAATCTGATCCACATCTGCTTTTAGCGATCCTTAACACAGTCATCTGACAAAGACGTAAAAGATTTCTCTATAATAATGTATTATATACGGATACTAATATTTTTTTCAGAGTTTCAAACGAAAACTATTCATGATGATATGGGAAATAGCCATATAATGTATGACACAAACAATCACTCTTGGATAATACATCTAATAATAAAATTGTAGACAAATATAAGGACAAGTGTAAAATTAAGAAAGACAACAAAATTGATGAAGCAAGGGGTAGGAGGGCAGGTCATTTTCGGTTGCTAAAAGGAACTAAAAATCACGGCTATGCCAGAGATTATTATTTGCGATGCGGCATAATATGTATTCCATAAAAGCTAAAACCATCTCATGGGTTTATATATAATAAACAAAAGGGTATGTGACCTCTTAACACAAAAATATATCAAAGAAGATGGTATAAAATCCTACGCTTATGGCAACACAAAGTTAAGTTAATTTACACTTATCATCTAAGATTAATCCGTGTAATTACTTTTTAAAATGATACATATGCAATTCTATTAAAACTCAGTTATAGTAGCTTCATTAACCTTTATATTTTATAAATATTATTTAGATGTTTTTATTATTTACATTAGATTTTTTATTTGGAACTGCATTTTGTATTAATAATATTCAATTATTTAGTTAATAATACCTATTCCGTTCAATTTGATTTTTATTATATTATAAATTACCATTTTATAAAACACTTTATTATCTATGTAAGGATATCTTTTCCGTTAAATCTGATTTTGAATATGTTATTGTAAACACTTTTAGTTATTATATTATAGTATTTAAAAGTAACTTTACCTTGGATCTATTATACTAAATATATTTTGAATTTATTTGAATAAACATATTGTTTGAGGGACAATTTATGCATATCGTTCAAACCAATGAAAAACAAAATAGATATATCACTGGAGATTATTTAAGCATATCCTTCAATCCATAAAAAACACTATACACATATCATTGGAGATACTATATAAGGACAGCATTTACACATATGTAAACGCTATAAACATATCATTGGTGAGCCTATTTAAGCATAACATTAAAATGCATGAAAAACACTATAAACATATAAATAAAACCATGCCAATCATTGATATAAATCACTATTTAAGCTAATCATATAAACCTGTAAAAGAACACACTATAAACATATAAATAAAACCATACCAATTATTGAAATAAATCACTATTTAAGCATATCATCCAAAACTGTAAAACAACACCCTATAAACTTTTCAATAAAACCACTCCAAAATGTACAAACATACCAGTAAACCTCTCTGAAACGTGGAAACATATCATTGGAGACACTGTATAAGCGTATTATTCAAACCTATAGAAAACGCTATAAATATATCATCACAACCACTCCAAAAAGTAAAAACATAGCAATAAACCCCCTCTAAAACGTAAAAATAAAGCCTACTTTGGTTTATCTAATAGTTTTTTTATTATTTTTTTTTTCTTCTTTTTATATCTACTTTCATTTGAATATGAAGAAGAAAAATATCACAACGCAATTTACAAAAAGTCACACAAGGTAAAACTTCTATGTTGCACATTTTAGTTTGTTTCAAATTGTTTCATGGTGAGAGTTGTTATGAGATCATTTACGTAACACAATAAAGCAATTAGCTATAAAGCAATTGAATCAGTTGATTTTGGTTTACACACAGACTTTTAATGGTCAATATAATTTTAATAATCTTTTCACAGGACCTCAATAATGTAACTTCCTTTTGTGTTTATTTTTCTGGGCATTCGCCGTTGCAAAAGTCGACCCTTTTCAATATTATTGAAACATTTGTCTGCAAGGAAATCAGAGTTGGTATGTATTTAAGGATTTGTAATATGCATTGTCCTCTCATATTCAAAAGCGCGCTAAAACGCAAACCATTCCGACATATTTTTGATATGTGATTAGGCAATACTTAGGATTGTTAAATGGCAAAAACTGAAATAAACAATAAAACTGAAATAAACAATCTCCAAGATCCGCAAGGTATATAATTTATTTCAATTGTATCTGTTGGAGATTTTTGGACCATCATACGCTTGAAGCAGACTGTTAAATGGAAAAATTAACTGGCATTTGTAAGGCAAGTGTTTGAAAAACAGAAGATAAGTATATATATATATATATATATATATATATATATATATATATATATATATATATATATATATATATATATATAAAGAATACATATCATGTGATAGATAAAAGTCTTTTCAAGTGCACTGGATGCAGCAGGGGATTGCGTTTGTCAGATATTGATTAAATAAAATGCAACAAACTGACAAAGAACAGTATAAAACTAGTTTTTAACTATCCTAAGCGCTTTCGACTCTCATTGAGTGTTTGCCTTTGATAAAGACTCAATGCGAGTCGCAAGCGCTTATGCTTCTAAAAGACTAATTTTGCATTGTTTCTCGTCATGAGCAATATTCCATTATTTATAAGAGAGCTACACCTCGTGGCACTGAAGCTTTGGTTCTTTACAGGTTACGTTCCAGAACATGGGATTTATTGTGGTCGTGTATGCATATGATTGGTCTACATACTTGCCATATAAGGTATGACATTTGGGGTACGCGATGGGAAAAGAATTTGTCTTTCAAGAAAAGAACATTTTGGGCGGATGTTATTTTTTAAAACATACATTTATAACAAAATGAATTATTAACTCAGTAACAAAAAAGAAAAAATAAGCTAAATGATGTCGATAGTATTAAACAGTTTCAGTTGGAAACGTAATATATATATATATATATATATATATATATATATATATATTAGTTATTTTTTATTCTCATGTGTTAAATATTCTATATTTAGATGTGTTGAATTCATGCCGACAATCTGTTTATATTCTGGAAAATTGCCAAATTGTCTTGTATAAAATCTTCGCGTTGCACAAATTGTTCCATTCAACTTTAAACACAATAATTAAAGAAAAATGAGCCTTCAACAACAGTTGAACGCACCAGACTTGCACCACTGGAAGGCAGTTCGCAGACGAAGCAAACAACCAAACAGAGAAATACATCGCCTTGAAGCCTGTGGATATGTTCATATAGATAATTTGTCCTTGAAAAATATAGGAATTTGGATTCTTATAAGACAATGTGTATGTGAACAAAAACAAGATCAAAGTCTTTTACTGGGAAAGAAAGAATGGACCCATTTAGAATTTGTAGATGGGACAGAACTTCATTTCAACACTGGTTGCGGCTACACTGTTTATCCAGTATGGAAAGACAACGTTATCCAGTCGTATGAGCATGTAAAGACGTCTTGCTATTGTCCAGATGTGGATTAGGTAAGAAGTCATACAATAGTTTATTTTACTGTAATTTAAGTACATAAACGTCGGCCAAAAGTTTGAATGATTAAAAACAACGCATGAAAGTATTTTAATTACATTTTGACAAGAAAAAAACTTTTAATAACATTAAATGAAACGAACAAGAATATGTTTTTTGTAATATAATAGAGATTCCTCTTATTGCTAGCAAAGAATATATTAGAAGTATAGTATAGTAATTATATTTTGAGATTTTAACATTCTTATTTATTTTCTGTATTATTTCCGTTTGATTAAGTAGTGAGGCAAAATTCACTTTTCACATCGGTGCTGCAGAATACGCTTTTCATGTATTATGTGAAATAGTTTGTAGGTATACGTAAGTAATGCCGCAAAGATGAGATCAATATATCGAAGCACATCCCCACTATAACAACATGCAACATATGTTCTCTTTTATTTTAATTAATTCTCTCACTTCACTACTAGTGCAAGTTATAATCTTCTGGATCTAAGTTGAGTTCTATTTTTTGATATTTTGTTAGATATACGTTTAAATTGGAATGGTGATTGTATCTCTTTGAGTGGTCCCCAATGATACTTTCCCCCATAATTTTATGTTATATTTAACTTATTCTGCTTTCAGGAAAAATATTGCTGGAGTACAAAATCCAAGAAGAGATACAAATGAACAAAAGAATGATAGAAGTGAATATATTTCTAACTCTGATTTAATTGGGGAACAATAAAAAATAAAATGCTTTTTTAATTACATGAAATCATTTTTTGTTGTTGTGTATATTACTTTGTTCCTGTATGACGTTAAATGGTTAAGTGTCTAGTCTTTGAATGTAAAATGTAAACTCTCGATATTGTACTCTTGTCTGACCTTCCCTAGGACGTTTTGACTTGCTACAAATGTATCTTAATTGTTATTAATATCTCTTTCAACATTCATAACAGTTTCATCTTTGTACTGTACAATTCAGTGGAATCAAACCATTATGTTACATATACTTCTTTTCATGTCAAGCAATCAATATATCTATCATCAATCTGTAATCTACTTCTTTCTGTATCTGTTTATCCTTCATCTGCTAGTATTGTATTGATTTGTCTCAGTGTGAATAGAGAGAACAAAACAGCATAGTATATTATCTCTTAGCGACTATGTCGTGAAGTGTTAAGGAAAATTGTTGTATTCATTTGGGCCGTAAATGTGTGGAATTCTCGAAGCGTGACTAACTTCTATGTTTTTATAAATGGTTGCATAAAACATATAGACAGCTGTTGGTACGAATAATTCATAACGCTACAAATTTTGTTCAGCCATGATGAATACAATTTATGTACATTTTTATCTTTTTAAGTACATGGCGCTTTTACAGATTACAAGTTCTATTATTTTCTCAGAAAAAGATTTAGACTTTGACGTTGTGTACCTATTTCAATTCTAATTTGAGAAAGACAAGTAATGTGTCCTTTAGTTCCCATACCTGTTAAGTTTGAATACATCATACGTACAAACACACACACATATATATGTACAGTATATATATATATATATATATATATATATATATATATATATATATATATATAATAAGATGAAGTTTTGTAGCTTTTATAAATTAGACTTTTTTCAAGATTTTTAAAATAAACGTATTAAAAACGTTAGACATTAAAATGTGTGCAGATAGAAAAATATGCAGTATTCTATACGACACACTTTAAGAAACATAAGTTTTCTATATGCAATAAACCATGCTAGAGCTATAATCAACACTTTTTTTCCAGAATACTTCTTGCATATTGTACTCTAAATGCAACTTTTGCAAAATGAATAAAGTTGAAACAATTCATCAAAATGCAATCAAAATCTTTCTTGAAATTGTGAAAGGGAGAGTAACATGACCTTTCAGGTAATCACTTTAGTTTGCAACATAATTCAATATGGAATGCCAAAATTATCACAAATGAACTATTAATGTCCTTTCTAAAACGCAAACATAATATTTGCCATAACAACTTTCGGATTTACGTTAAACCAAACACAACTAGCATCCATATATTTAGGGAAATAAACATACATTTCTATTGGGGGCGATTTTTAGATTCAACTTGATGATACGATTTTCTGCAAAGGTGTATAATATTATAGTATTAATTTTCTCAAATTTATTCTGAGTAATTTAATCATATTCGTAACACGATGAAATGTATTTAAAGGAGACAAGAGAGAAATTTAAACTTGCGCTAGCAAACTGCACTTATCGTCGGTTTGACCTTGACACAAGAGTAAAAAAGAACAGGCATTAATTCTTCGCAGGATGTCATAGAGTTATAAAATAGTATGTAAAAACAAACATAATCTTGTAACCACACTGTGTTGAAGAAAAATGTAAATATAAAACAAAAACACCATATCTAAAATAAGTTTCTGGAATACAACTGAATACAATAAATATATCTATTTATATATCTGTATTTCTTTCTTTCTTTCTTTCTTTCTATGTAAGCTCCACTTGTGTGTCCCGTGAGAAAAGGCAAAGCCACAACTATAAAACACACATTTATTGTGACTAAATAAAGGCATTGAAATAAGCAAACTAAAATAAAGCCAATTCACTTCATTACACACTGGTTAATATGTATGGTGGTAACAGAATGATCGAATTTCAAAAGCACCAAAATCTAGCTCAGTTGTTTATATTAACCATTGCATCACCTTTGGTTTGAATACCACAAGACATCGCAATCGAAGAGCAAATAAGGCAGATATCGGGTTCATAAACCTTCTCTGTTGATTTTTTTCATTACGTCAGCAACGGTAAATTCACTTTTGCGAAAAGGAAAGGAATTGTTATTGTCCTAGTGGGTATTGACACATTTTTTAATACATATGAAAATGCCTTTCTACATCAATAATTACATGTTATTGTGTGTTTTAAAAAACCACATAAATGATTTGTGCCCATGTAATGCCATTTTGCATCAATAATTACATGTTATTACGTCTTTTAAAAAATAATTTGAACCACACAAATGATTCGCGACCCTGTAAGGTATTTTAAAATTCAAAGCATCTTTTCAAGCATATACTTGCAATTGTTTAGCTTATGATATTAATATACATTCATGCCACTTTAAAAACAACAACTGAAATATTGAAATGTAGAGGGGTCAATAGCAAACAAAAGAAAGAAACAGGTACAAATATGTCATTCTAATATTTACAAACTCATTCTTTCAATAATATTTTCTATTTGGTTACTCCTATTACCGTTTGAAAAAAAGTATAATCTTTTTTAACAAAGATCAACTGACAGTTATGGTCTTAAAAAGGTAGAACAAATGCTTTCTGCGTTGCTTTTTTATATGTGCCACTAATCGTCAACAATTGGCTAGATGAATATGGAAGTCACCTAACCTTTAATATTCTGTGCAGCATATATATAACACCAATAAGTGTGATTATTATACTCAAAAGAAGGGCAAGTTCTTCTAGTAATCAAGTTGGTAAATAACATTTACAGTTTAAGTCAACAATCGAATAAATCCTATTATGTTTCTGAACCAAGCAAAGTCAAAATGTCGTACCGGCAAACTCGATCTCTGCCAAGTCTTTTTTAAAATATTTTTTAAAGAGAGAGACAGTAAAAAATCAAAGAAAATTATTTTTATATGCTGCATATATTTCCGAAAATCTATTAATAAGTACGCACAAATCTAAAACGGGAAATATTTCATTTCTACTAAACTTGCCTCTGAGAGCCAAATGCCTATTTTACAGTTTTATCACGGACCATGAGCAAATATTCACGTGTGTCAAATAGAGTGGCTTAGCGTTCTTTAAACAAACATTATATTTTGATTTCTAATATCCCATTTAGCTGCACCACTTTACATACTTATGCAAATTTACATAAGTATGTACATTCAGCTACTATGTAAATCTCGTCACGTTCACACATTTACAAACATATGTAAATCTGCATGGTGTGGAAATCTCCAGAGTAAGTGCAAAGCAAATTTGCAGGCGTATAAAATTTGACATGTATGCAAATTCCTGCATGTGTGCATATGTGTTAATTTAAATTTAATATTTTATAAAAATTGCCGAAATGGTGATCATGTTTTATAGGTTTAGATAACATAAATGTGGACGATTACTATTTGTCTGTGATTTTGGTAGCATTTAATGGCGATACTCAGTTATCACTTATTCCGCGACCGGTGTTGGAGTCAATAATGTCCAAAGTTGTTGTTTAAAGTCTTTCCAATTGATCACTAATCCCACACCCTGTGAATAGTAGCTATCATACTTCAACTGTTAAATCAAAAAGCACTGCACTTAAATATTCATGCACCCGTATTCTCCCTCTGTCTCTAAAGCAAGGACGAGGTCATTTGCAAATCATAGTTAAGTTTTTCGTTTAAATGTTTATGTATGGTCATTGATCCCAAAGCCAGGCAAGGATAGCTATTATACCAGGACTGTAGAATCAGGAGCTATGTCCCTTCATACTCATGCACTTACCCTACCTCTTATCCCCAAGAAAGGTCAAGAGTATTTGAAATTCCTGGTAAGTTTTCAGTTGAAGTTCTTCTGTATGGTCATTAGCCCATACCTATTGTATATTATGTGACTACTGTATATTTTAATATATCTCGATCCATTGTAAGGTGAACTTTCGGCTCAACAGACAATTGATAATAAATAAAGGATATTTTTATTATTATTATTATTATTATTATTATTATTATTATTATTATCAATCATTATTATTAAATCATCATCATCATCATCATCATCATCATCATCATCATCATCGTCGTCGTCGTCATCATCATCCTTTGACTGTAGAAACAGTATGAAGTCACCCTGTTATACATTTATCTAACACGGTTTCTTTATGGGTTTTTTCCCATTTGTTTTAAAAATGAGAAGACCACCATAAAATGTAAGCGATATCCGTACTTAAATTCCATCGCTTTAAGTACATATAATGCAATTTTCAAGAGAAATTGATAAAGAAATTATGTGTTAAGAAATTGGCCTACATTGTATGTTGTCTTTAATCTGTTAAATGCATTCAGTAACATAAATCATGTCAAGTGGCCTATTAGCCTTGAATTCATATTCATATTTAGCAAAGTTTCACACATACATCCTCAATGTACCCTAAAGTCAGAAATAAAAAAGACCCATTGGTATTTTGTGCTATGAAGCAATCTTGCCATTTTAAGTTAAAACCCAGGTATCATGTTAGTTTTGAAGGTAAATGTTCAGATAAGGTTTATGCATAAATAGATTAAATACAACATTTTTCGTGATAAATTGAATTGTTATGAATAATCAGAGCATGATCATAAAGCAATGGCGTAGCAATGGGGGGCTGGAGCAACGGGGGGAAGTTTGCCCCCCTCCCCTTGATTTTTAAAAAATCGATTCTGCAATATATATACATACACACACATATATACATATATATATATATATATATATATATATATATATATATATATATATATATATATAAGTAAGTCTTTCGTCTCTTTGATTTTGGCTTCCCCACCACCCGGATCAATTTCTGCGGACTCCCATGTCAGAAAGTTGTCAAAGACTTGTGATTTGTTATATATATAAAATAAACAGGGAAAGGTCAACGTAAGAACATACAACGTCCATAAAGTCAATGTTTACGTTCAGTGAAGTGTTTGAAAATACAGGCATCTTGAATATATTTAAGAAATAATACAAAATGTCATCGACAAGTAGTATTAAATAATATTCTTGCCATTAGAATTTAACACTTTAACATTTTTACATAGTATATGTGCCGATAGAAGACACTGAGTACCACTGATAGCATTTCACCCATCCCATCTTCATTAAAAAAAATTCATTTCGTCCTGCCCAAACTTGCTGAATAAATGTAAAGGAATAAAAAAATTACATGACAATGACAATAAGAAACCACTAAACCTTAAATCATCTTTGTCTTGTAAACAAGAGTTAAGGTAGTACTAGACATGAACCATGTTTTTTAAGCACAAATGTAAGCGTGAAAAATCCATTGATTTAAAGTTTTTGTGTGGGATATTTGATGTCATAACTGTTCGAAGATGTACTTATTTTTTTATATTTTTTTGTTGCTCTGATTGAACATAAAACCGTGTACAGTTGAACAAAAATTCCAATAGAAGTTATACCTTTATCAAACTTTGGTGGAAAAGGACAAAATAATTTTCACTCATATCCAAGCAAATCCATAGATATACACAACCCTTAAAGCTAATAATCATTCGTACTTATTCCAAAAATTGTTCAGAAGATCAGATAAACATTGGTCACATGTCATCGGTCGGCACACTTATTACAGAAGACCAATTGTACCGCACAATATTTAATCAATAGCAAGAGTATTATAAGATAGATTCATAGGTGATATACAGGCATGCATTTTGGGCAAGACATGCAGCTGACACAATGACGCTCGCACATATACATGTGTGTATATAGTATTTCTTAGTCCAGCAAAAGATTTAACCAAAGAAAACTATAAATATAATACTGTACATGTAAAATTTAATAATTCCAGCAAAGTAACTATGAAATATTGACTTAAAGCACAAATTCCACATATTTGCACTGCAAAAATGTAAGTGACGTAAAAACCAAAACTAATGTACTGGTGTTTAAAGCAAGTGTTGGTGGTGGTGGTGGTGGTGATGGTGTTATTTGCCTTGAATCAGTTACGGGACGTAGCTTGAAGAAAAGTTACTTGGAGGACGCATGGGTACATTGTATCAGACATATAGAAGATAATTAAATGCAACAACAACAACAATAACAGCAATAATAATAATAATAATGAGATGGTGGTGGTAGTATTTGTGATAGTGGTAGATGTCCTGGTGATAAAAATGATGGAGAAGCTTACATTTTTCATTTCTAGTATTGCATACGTTATAAATGTTATCTGTCTGTATTGATTTTCGGAAAACCGTTCCACCTTTGTTGTTTTTGTTGATGATGATGTTGTTGTAATTTGCTTTTTCATTATTGTTGTTGATGTTATTACTATTATTATTATTATTATTATTATTATTATTATTATTATTATTATTATTATTGCTGTTGCTGCTGTTGTTGTTTATAGTGGTTGTTTTTGTTTACTTTTATATACCTTAACCGAAATGTTAGTTAACCACGCATTTGCGGTAATTTTATTTCCTATAATGAAATAGCCTGAAAAAGTTATCATATTAAATTTCGTAACCTCCAGAAACAATTTGTTCACCTTTGGTTCATCTCAAGATGTTTTAGTAAAATAAAGCGGCATAAAGATTCCGATTTCTCCTATGCATATCTGTTAGAATCTTAATTGTAAGAGACACTTAGTTAACCTATATAGCTTTATGTGATATTGAGCTTCTGTGTCTATATGCGTGTTGTAACGTGTTAGTCATGTGATGTAATTGGATATGTTCCTATAAATGATCACAGACACCATCATCTTAGTCACCTGTTCGTGATTGTTTGCAGAATTTTATTTTTATCTTTCGCCAGAATATGTAAGAAATTAGGCTTGTAAATAAATATTAAATATATTTGTTATCGTAGATAATACTATTTTTGGAGGAGACATGTTCAACAGACAAAAATATATCTTTAGTGGAGCACAATATCGGCAGGAGCAGATGTCGAGGACGAGTAAATGCTTGGCATTTTATCTTACCCACGGAAAGCGAAGGATCCGATAACCTCACACGTTCAAAGTCTATGTAGCATGACGTTCTTCACTAAGACGGAACATGTACAACAACTACTTGAAATACATTCACATAGCTAACGCACCTTTATCTATACGTGGTTGCAATGGTTTGAAAACACAAATTACCATTACTCAATGGAAAGTTTTGAAAGAGTTGTACAATATCTATACACATATTTGTAAAGATGCATATAAAAAAGTTCATTATGTCAGATTTATTGAAGATGACAAAATGTCAAAGAGCTAGGTACATCCTTAAGTATGTAACGACAACTAACACACCTAAACAGAGCCCGGACACTTTGCTAACCTTTTGTCCAAACAGGTTTTGGGTGTTGCTATTATTTTCAAAATTATTATTATTTTTATAACGTACGACGCCAATCAAAATCAGCTTGATACCTAACTCATTACAAGGAGAGACAATACCTGTATCAACCAACGGCAAAGCAATAACAAGAGCACGGATAAGGTGTACATCTATTAAAATCAAAGCATAATCATCATCATCATCAATAATAGTAATAATAATAATAATAATAATAATAATAATAATAATAATAATAGGCGCAACAATTATGGTTACAATCGCTAGAAATATTACAATGAAATAAAAGCGAGGAGAAAAGATGATTCGAAATCAAGTCTTTTAATCAGAAATGTTCGAGGAGCAGCATTTCAATAGGCCGGAGCAGTACCTTACGTTAGCATCCAAGGAGATAACTTTATATTATCAACAGTGCAGGCCGCAACAGACGACCACAGACATTGACACATGTACATGCATGACAATCAAAGCAGCTTGAGTAAATTTCAATATTCAATACATTATTCAAGTCTCCATGTATCGAGAATTATAGAAATAAAAACAGCTGGGCCATCTAAAAAGCAATATCGGAGTGTATACAGGAAGTTGAAATAAATACGGACAAGCTTCAGTGGCACTCCGAAGCATATCTAGTAAATTTGTTCAGTGAAACTGTTCGTAATTCATGACACTTACAGAATCATAAAAGCTATGCCTTTTGAACAGATGTTAATTATACAGAGAATGAAAATAAAAGGAAATTATCAAAAAGGACACAAAAAGTTGTCTTATATTCTTTATGTTAAGGTGTAAAAATGTTGTAGATGTCATTGAACAATTTTAACACAGAGTTGTATTAAAATCAACCATATATATATATATATATATATATATATATATATATATATATATATATATACATAATGCATACATATATAGATGCATACATAAGTGTAATAAAATATATACAAACATACATGTACGTAAGTATGTACATGCATCCATCTATTAGGCCATCAACATATGTTTATTCTTCTGTCAATCCTTTCATTCAGCTCTCCATTCATGTATTCCTTCATATCTCCATCCTTCTATTTATCCACTCATCCATCATTCAATCTATATATATATAAATACATACATGCACATATGCATGAATGCACTCATACATATATACAAACATACAGAAAAACGTACATTGTGTTCTACAAGCACAAAAGGAGTAAGATGTCAATGAATAATGAAAAACAGATTTATTAGTATCAATATCAACAGAATAACATGATAATTGTGACAACATTATTCAATTTGTACTGTTATTTTTTCTGAATAGTTAATCAAGCTGAACTTAGTTACGCTTCTTAGATATCTGTCACTCACGGATGCTGCTCTTTTCAGTTTTAAAAAGGCATCCTATCCATGAAAAACAAAAAACATTTTGACCCCAGAAGATAATATAAGCGCCACCCTATCCAACCCAATCCTTGATCAGGAAAAACGTTATATAGGATAATCAACTCTTGCTTCCTGTAGTTTGTCTACATGCAGTTAATAAGATACAGACTATTTGCAACTTTTAAAACTTTAGTCCTTATGAAAGCTAAGACAAATAGGACTTTATAAAAATATAATGATATTTAAGGTTTAGAGACTTATATCTCTCCAGTTTTTGCATTGTAGAGGCCTATTAGACAAATGTTGTTATATTTACAGCACATAGATGTAACCTCTGCTTCAAATAAAGAGAAATCATATTCACTGACGAATCTGGAATTATGCCAAGAAGCACAATCTACTCCTACTATTATATCCTCATTTGCATAGGTGTAACGCTTTTGCTGCTTGTGACAATCACGTATGAACCTTGCCTGCTTAATATAACCAAATGTGTTTTTATTAGCAGAAAGGCAGAAATGAATCAGTAAATGTACGGTAGTCTGCTCAAAATACCTGCAATTTGAGAAAGGCAAGATTTGACTAATTCTGTTTGGCCAGGTGATATATAATTAAGGAAACAAAGTCATGAGCATTTCTAGCTATAAACATATACACTACCATGCATATTGATGTTTTTCTCTGTTAGATATATCACAAAACTGAAAGGAATCTACAAGAAACAAGTTAAAACATTCAGGCTATGAGTGATTTTCGAGGGGGGTGCTAAAACATTCAGGCTTTGAGTGATTTTATTTTCTTGGGGGGGGGGGGCTTGCTAAAATATATACCTAACTTATAATACAAGCGAAACCAAGACATCTAATCCTATTGGTCGAGATAATTAAACCAGCTCTTAGAAGGAAAACAAAACACCAAATAATCAAAGCACTTTCAGTCACAAATCTATTTAATGAAACATTTATTAAGAAAATGTATGAATTAGAATGGACTTAGCATCATTATTTTGGAAACTAATAAACCAAGAAATTGCCTACTGCTGTGTGTGACCATCAGACTCTTGCCCAAATAAGGTGACGAGAGAAACATTAAGTTTACCTATCTTGTAATGACACTTGAAAAATGTTTCGAGCCATGACATATATTCCATTGCATTGCTGCTGCTTACAAATGACACCAATATACACGTATTTCGCTAAATATACGAAGCTGGGTGCTGAAATCAATTTCAAAGTAATAGATAACAACTAGCAAATACCTATATGAATTTTATATGTATCCAACGAGAATAAGGAAAGAAGGCGTAATCTATTCAAGTATATGATAAAAATATAGCAATCGTCTCGTATTTAAATGCACAATTCGAAAACACTTTGTCACATTAAACACAGTGTTTAGTAAATTTCGAAATGGCTAATGATGCTACATTAAGATCAAAAAGAAAAAGGCGAGGAAGTCTTGAGTATATTACAGATGAAAAATGTGAATTTCACAAGCGTGAGATGTTTTTGGTAAATGACACAGAGGTGCACTGAGTTCGCCCATGGAGGGGAAGTGTTCGAGGAATTTATATTCTGCAAAGAAATTGCTATTGTAGAAAATTTCCCTGCCGACCTGTACAAGACAAAATACTTTACAGATGGTCTTGAGATGCATTTTCACCATAATTGCAAATACGAAAAAGTATCTACACCAGATGGAGTAAAATTGGAAATACTGTGCTTCTGTCCATAGGTTAAGTAAACTTGTTACATATTGCAAATTCTAGTAAGTTTCATTGTAAAATCTGAACACTCACATAAAGTGTGGCTACATTTGTCTGAATATATATATATGTGTGTGTGTGTGTGTGTGTGTGTGTGTGTGTGTGTGTGTGTGTGTGTGTGTGTGTGTGTAAGTGTGTTTCTGTGTGAATCCTAAGTATAAAATTAGCTCAGATGATGTAAAATATCAAATATTAGTGAGATAGCTTTTCTTTATGTTTCAGAAACTTACTTGAGTATCACATCAGGGTCAGCAATCCGACATATATAAAGTAAAATAAATTTTTAACAGAGATACTTTGGTACAATTCTGTGTTGAACCTTGTTTCTAACATCTCATTACTAATTTTACAATTTTACATCTTAAGATATCAAGCATCTAATCCTTGACCATGATTCATAATTCAATTATGTGTCCACTGTTTGCATTTTCCTATGCACATCCCAATATATATTTTCTTGAAATATGATTCCTGACGCATGTATGTCATTTTCATAAATATTTAATTGTGAATTCACTACTTTTCATCGGGTACCAATTTTCGTGGATTTATTGCTTGCCAAAAACTGCAAAAAAACGAACAACTATATTTCCACAGAACTAATAGGAGTCCTTTTTAATTCACTAAAATGTTATTTGTTCGCAAATCCACGAAAATTGAAAGCCACAAAATAAATGAATTCATGGTATCATGCTTTTGCAATCAATCGGTGATTCTACAACACTACTTTCCATTACAAAGCATATATATCTCTAACATTCTTTTTTCTTTAATTTTAGAACATTGCTACAGGACTAGTTATATTCATTCTGTGTGACTCTCGTCTATCTCATTGCATCGTGTGCGTGATAATCGGACAGCAGAAAAGTTTGCAGAGGGAATATAAAATACCATACTTTCTTGCACTATGAAAAACTACACGTATCATCTATGCATATACAAAAGGTAAATTCGACCAATACAAAATATGGATCCAAATAAATTTCATGAACAAGCACAACTTTTTCCTGTTCTTCAATACCATAACATGGATGAAGAAATTATAAATATAAATAAATAAAGTTTTTCAATATTTAATTTTATTAGTTTAAACACCGTTATCAATGTCCATGCACTGCACATGAAAAACGTTGTTGTGATTCACACTGACCTTAGTTAAGTTGTTGATTTACTTTTCACATGTGTGGGGTGGTTTGGTAACTTATTGACTTGCTAATTATGTAATATATAGTGTAATAAAACCACATACATTTTAAATCCATAGTGTTTTAATTAAACGTTAAAATATGCTAAAAAATATATTTTACTTTACATACTGTTCTGATTATGGTCAGAGTTTCTTGGTGATTGTCACATTAAGCTAACAGATAATGAAGTTGGTTAGGATGATGATGATGAAAAAGTGCCATCATTTATGATTATTTAAATTTTAAAGGCACTAAAAGCGCTTAGGAGAAATCAACAATAAAAGCAGCAATAATAATAATAATAATATTAATAATAATAATAATAATAATAATAATAAAATTATAAATAAAACCGGTTGCGTTTGTTTCTTTTTTTCGTTTCTTGGCAATTGTTATCAATAGTAGTAGTGGCAGTTGTAGTAGCAGTAACCACTGCTTGTTAAAAGCTGTGATATTGGTTGTTGAGAGCTTTTTCGTATTTGTGTGATTAGTTATTAATATTCATCTGGAGCAATCCGGGATTAATTCAAATCTTAAGATCATAGAAAACTTACAAGTCGAATCTTATCCAAGAGGTCAATTTAAATGTTTTAGAGAGTCCGGGGCCAGAGAGGAAAGTTTTATAATTACGCCTGAACATTGTTATATTTTAATTTTACACTATTTCGTATCATGAACAATCAAATCACATTCAGCGTGAATTTTACCAATGCACTAAAATGTTCGTTTATTATTACTTTTGCACAAATGCCAACATTCGTGAAATCTGTAGGTTTTACATTATTCGTTGTATACCGCTTTCTTGTTTTGCAAACTCGGATTTGTTCTAAAAAAATCCAATCTTTCTATCTCTAAGTCTTGGAATGCGGCAACTGAGAGGCCTGCTCTCTCTCTCTCTCTCTCTCTCTCTCTCTCTCTCTCTATATATATATATATATATATATATATATATATATATAAATATTTAAAAAATAAACATCTAAGATAGAGAACAAGCTCTTTTGTTAATAAAGAAATGTAAGTTTACTTAGTTATATTCAAAAAATGACAGGCCTCACAAAAGCCACCTATTAATTCAGTAATTCAAATAATTAATTAAATTCACTTTAATATCAAAACAAAAGAGTTCTAACTATAGCTCTAGAGATAATACCAGAAATTAGATAAATTAAAAATCACTAGGTTATACTGAAGTTTTGCACCTTCAGGCACAATCACAGAAGTCACCTATTAATTCAGTGATCAATGCAATTAACTTACAAACAAAAGAAAATCTAATATAATGGTATAGACATATGGACTAAGTTTACAGTTACTTCCCTTGATTACATGTATTTATATGTAATATATGCAAACGTACCCACACCTTACACGAGCATGTATAAATAGCTGCAGGAATATCTGGATTCTGATAAGTAGGCCACTACTCTGATTACTGGACCCATAGTCATCCTGAATCTGGAAACATAAAGAGGGTACGACCTAACTTCTGATGTGAACACGGCCTCAAATTCCACAGGGAGTTGAAAATATTACTTGTGAATCCGCCTTTTATGCCGTTCACACTAGCGACTTAGTTCAAACCCGGTGGTAGCGATTCCGTTATATTATTCGCTTGCTAAGGAACTAAAAGATTTAGCAAAGCTATGCATCCAGTCTGAGACTGACCTTTTGCAAAACAAATTTTTAAAATGGAATTAATCAAATAACTTTGTACAATTCACATAAGTAAATTCATCAAATAAATCGACTTCAGATTTTAAAATATACTAGCAAGTCAACCTTATTCTTGTGCAGCAACTCAGTTCAGTACTCCAGTTGATCAAGGATTAGCAAATGAATTAAGAAATATAAAGATATATTACACAGAAAGAACAAGATTTGTCATACAAACCATTATATATTTTAAAACTTACAATTTAAAATTTAACAATGATAATGCAACGAGCAGATATAGAACACAGTGTGATATGTAATGTTGCCGGGATCAATTAGGAACCAGTATGGATGTCAATAGATTGTGGACTATCTTACTCCCATTTATCTGATTCAAGTATGCCAGAGTTAATAAATCAATTTACAGGCATTACGTCTATTTTCAAATACGAAAACTGATGTCTGAATGCTCGATACCATTACCTGATGATCTATAGTTTAATCCAAAAAGCAATAATATAGCTTTTAAGCAGTTATGTTCGATGTGTAATAACCATTTATACTATTATGTTTAAAATTTCATTAAATGCAGATAGAAGTACTTTTAGTCTCAATGATAAACCCCAGTAAAATATCTTATTCCATTTGATGTTATTTAATCTTCTTTCAACTCTTTCTGTAAATCGTTTAAATTATCAATTGGATTACATTTACTACTCAGTGACGTTAAGCCGGTATATTAAATCTGACACTGACTTTGATATTTTTGCTGATCTAGCATCTATAAAAAGTTTGTACTTTTTTAAAATTTGTTTTTCATCCATTTTCTTTAAATGCTTTTCTGTTAAATATGTACTAGTTATCTCCTTGTATACTCTATTTACAACGTTATTTTTTAATTCTTGTGTGTATTCTTTTTCTTGTTCTCGAATTCGCTTCTCTCTATCACTGTTATTTTAGGGAAAAAATAATTCTATTTCATGTTGTTTTCGGTGTATTTAAATGATAAGAAATTGGCAAAAACTGGTGGAGTGGAATTTTATAATCTTGTTTACGAAGATGATTATTTGTTTATGCAGATGATCAAGATGCAGTAGTTCGTGAGACTTATACTGATAATTTGTCTTATGGTGGATTTCAAAATATTATAAAATCATCAATATATACAGATATAGTTATGTTATACAAAAGAATATTAAGCATTGTTTAGGCATAAATGAAAGTCAGTATATATTAATTAGACTGCCAAACAAATTACATTGAATCAAATAATTTACAATAAGTTCGATGATAAAGAAATACAAATTGCCCCAAAAGAGTAGACCAAAATTATGTTATCTCTAAACTCTGTTGTTTCATATGATGGAACTAATTTTCCAAAGTCATTGGCTTGGACAAGTAATGGAAATGTGTGGAAAACACCAGATGAAAGTAAGAGAATAGCGCAACAACCTCTTAATCCAGTTGTACTAACAGCTCAGCAATGGCCAATAATAGCTGTTCCAAATGATATAGAAATGGAAGTACGAGACTTACATAATAATTATAGTAAGGAAATATTGATTTTGAAAGAAATTCAAAATTAATAAAAGAGTTACAAATAGCAAATTATGAAAGACAAAATTTGAACAGATTATTTTCTCCACAAGAAGAAAGAAAATTAAGGGATTATGTAAATGCTGTTGATATAGGGAATTCAAAAAAAATGTCAGTGAAATTAGGTGTTGAAATGTATGATAGGCACATAACGAAATCAGCAAAAGATGCCAGTGCTCAAGAAGATTAAAACTTGCAAAAGCCGTAGCTAAAATAGAAAACATATTGCAACCGTATGAAAGTAAACGAGCCCAAGTAGTGGATCATTTAAAAAATTTAGAAAGTAACTTTAGAGACAATATTAATAGCCTTGATTCAAAAGTTAGAGAAAATTTACCGTTAGCTGAAAGGTTAAAACAATTGTGTCATGAAAGATTGTAATTGCTGTATCCATAGTAAATTATGTAATGTGTTTAACAGGAAGAGCTAAACAGCCTGGTGGAGGAGGCACTGTTGATGGAACAGATTCTGGCGGCAGAAGTACTCTCAATAAATTCCTCGATAATGTAAAATCGGGTTTGAAAAATATTGCAAACTATTTTTGGAGATAGCTGAAAAAAGCACCAGCATTGGCTGGTATGGATTTTTTTATCATTTAGACTAAGACTACTTCTATCTGCATTTAATGAAAATTTAATAACATTTAAACCTATTAATTTTTCTTAAAATATTGAGCAAGGGAACAAAGCAAGAGAGTACGTTACGGAAATTGTTCCTAGATAAATTAGATGTATGCTACATGTTTTATACTCAATGCATTTCTACGCCTAACCGTTGGGGTCATTCTCACAATAGTTTCTTTATACTATATAGCTAAATATTATTAGAATAAGATATAAAACATAAAAGCAAATTAAAGCAACTTGCCGTAGATAGGACGTTATTAAAAGAAAAAGTTCTCAAATAAGTTAGTAAGCCAGTGATCAGTGTAGACAAAAGAAAGGTTCTAGTTTATGGGTAAGCGAAAGAGAGCGAGGCTGGTTTTTAAGATGAGTTCAAAATGAAATAAAAGTTAGTTAACGTTCTTGTTTTAAAATTTACAAACAGTCTTTGTTTGTTTTCAACTAAAATTTAAACATTATTTATTTTACTTACTAATTTGTTGTAAATTAAATGGATGGTGGTGTAAGAAAAAGTGAACCCAATTCAAAAGATAGAGTGAGAAGAGAACACGTTATAAAGGCAACAGATAAGATAACTTCTCCAAAGTTAGATCCACGTAGATTTGAACTTAAAAGATAAGTTATAAAACGTTCGCAAGAATTTAAAAAAGCAAAGCGGAAAAGATTTAAAAAGAGCAAGAAGATAAAAACCATTTTCTTAAAGATGAACAATTATCTAAATTTATTATTTTTACATATGTGAACTACTTGTTGTTATTGTCATATCTTGCTTAATTTATGCAAAGAGTATTTTTGTGCAAACATCTATAAATAGAGAACAAACTAGTAATAGAATCGAGAGAGCAGAGCAAGTTTTTTCAGGTTCACAAGGTCTTGTTCTAGAGAATAACGTATGTCCACTCCCAGAAATGCTATGAGTTCTTATTTTTTACACAAATAAATGTAAAATAAGACAAACATTATATACAACATTGTTTATCAGGCAGCATTGGATTCAGGTCTTGCGGTTGGTTACAGCGTGATTTTGAAGATGATATTTAAAATGAAAATAGGGTCACCATCGAACATGACTCTGTCTGTGTGTGTGTGTGTGTGTGTGTGTGAGAGAGAGAGAGAGAGAGAGAGAGAGAGAGAGCATGCAAAAAAGTTCACAGGTTCTAGAGCAATTCCCCGTTTGTTCAACAGTAACGTTTTCAAACATGACGAGATCGTAACCTGTGGTATAATGAATTTAAACAGTACTGATGATATGGTTAGTAATGCAAGGAGCAATAATGATAACGATCATGATCAGTTTTATTGAATCATATAGAGTTTAACAGATACAAAGAAATGAAACATGTCATAAGAAGAAAGTAAGCAATGTATCAATCCAAAATATTGATTAACTGAAAAAAGGGTTTTATATGACGGCAAGAAAATTAAAGAGCAAGAGATTTCGGAAAAGATTACAGAAACAAAAGAGAATTTCTTATATTAATGGTGAAGTGAGTATAGAGCAAAGCAATCAAATTGAGGGCGGGGGGTAAATCTTTTTAAATGACAGAGCCTATTTACATAACAGTAGAAGGTTAGGCTGATAAAGAATTGTGTTTCCAATCATATTGATAACAGAGATGTAATTATTATTTTCATTAGAAAGAATAAATTTCGTAGTACGTTATTGCGATATTTCAAATGACCAGAAAAAGCAAACAATATATTCTATTACATTAACTGCAAGAATGAAACAAAAATTATTTTAGATCTAGATATATTCTATAGCCTTGATATATTTGTGAAGAAGGTAAAAGATGGATTGAATGCAAATAACAAACAATGAAGCAAGTAGTAATATGTAGAGTTTAAAACATAGTTCATTAGCTTGAGTAACTCCCACTAATAATTACACACAATATATGACAAAGTACAATTCTAAATAACTAGGATTTAATAGTTAGAAATATATGCAGACAACTACTTTATCTGATACATTTTGTAATTTTTTATAAATCTAAACAATAATACATTTTCGTCGACCAGATCAATAACATCAACATGATTTTAATGGATATAACTCTACTTTATTAGAGTATTTACCTGTTGATAATGTTTTTTTCATTGTGATTTGTTTCCAATAAATAAGGAAATTACCAGCAGTAACAACGACTTAAAAATAAAAGATTAAATATCAGCATCAGAGACGATGGTGGAAAAGTAAAAGAGTTTTACTGAATGCCTGTAACTTATTGTTTTTGCATTAAATAAATGGTTGGAGAGATAGCATCATCATATAAATTTTGATTTTGAGAGTATAGAGATTGAAAATCAATGAAGACAAAGGATTCTTCGCTAAATCAATCTATAAGCGGTGTGCTAAACTCAAACAATAAACGTATTACAAATTTAGTTGACCCTGTAAAATTAACTCATGTGGCTAATCGTATATTTGTACAAAAACATGTTGACTCACAAATACCTAAGACTTTAGAGGATAATAATTTAAGAGATATAACAACATCGAGAGAACAATTTCATAACAATCAACAACTGTTGATCAATGTATAAAAGAAAAATCTAATAAAATGGAAGGGTCACAACAACAGATAAATGGGAACAAGAAGAATATTATAGATGCACAAGGATTAATTAAACATATATATAATATTCTGTATAATTCTATTAGAACACTCGAAACTGTTAAAATAAGAGCATGCCACATATTCATCAATACTTACAACCTATTGAACAAATGATAAATTCAGAGATAAATGCATTAGAGGATTATATGGAAAGAATAAAGAAATATCTAGAAAGCTATTCTATTTGATAAACATGATTAACTAATGTAAGGATAGACTTAACTGATGAAACTAGAAGAAGATCAAAAGACTATAAACTTAATTATAGATTTTAAAAGTGCTGTAGAAAAAGTGGAAGATACGATACCAGCTAAGACTTTTGAATTTATCACAGTTACAAAGATTTATAAGAAACAAGTAAAAGTGTATAGACCAAAACAAAACAAAATGGACCTAAGTGAAACTTTGAGAACTACATACGATTTATATATTACTGACTTAAGTGATAACATAAAATTAATAAATTATCAAAGTTCATCAGCTTTAAAAAATTAACTTATTGCTGAACTAGAAAATGTCAGAGAGCTAGCGAGCAAAAGCGAAAGAGAGCAAAACGAAAAAGTTCTAAAAGTTCTAAAACAAGTTCTAACAAATACTAAAGACTATATTTAATCAATAAATTCTTAATAATACAATGTACAAGGAAGCATTGAATAGTTAGGTAAATGGTGAACGATTAAGAAAAGTTTTAAATGATACTGAACAAAAGTTAACAACAGAAACAAAAAAGTAAAATACTCAATTAAATAGCATTATGAGAAGAACTGATACAGTTAAACCTGAAATCGAAAGGGACATAGAGACGTTTAGAACTGAATTAAAGACAGAAACTGGAATAATTAGTATTCCAATTGATAGGAAAAATAACAAAATTTAAAAAAGGTTATATATAATGAATGCAAATCTTATACCTGGATGTTTAATAGTTTATTATTTTCGAAATACAACAAATATTACTGTAGTAGTTAGTGCAAGTAAAGTGGATCATCAAACCTATTTAATTTGTGCTAGATATGACAAACGTGTTTAAAGAGACAAAAATGGTTTCGTTAGATTTATTATCTGGTTACACAACACCACAAACAATAATTACTACTTTTGGATTTAACTATGCTCCATCAAGTTTTACCGAATTCAAGTTACATATATTAATTGGTGATTCGCAGTATTATGTAATTTAAATTAAGAAATCAGGTTTATATAAAAAATATTAACTTGAACATTGGATCACAAACTGATATTAATTTATATTTGATTTTACGTAATAATAATCATCTTTCTTAAAAATAAAATATCACCAGACATCCTGAAAATAAATTAAATAACAAAAGAATCATTAATATATTATCTTGAAGAGAATTATATATATATATATATATATATATATATATATATATATATATATATATGTGTGTGTGTGTGTGTGTGTGTGTGTGTGTGTGTGTGTGTGTGCTTTCAAATGAGAGTCTGATTTAAGAAATGAATTATTTACATTCTTATTTGATATAGGATACAGTTTTAATTTTTTGCCATTAACAATTTGTTAACGTTGCACAGCAAGCAGGTTCAAACATGACGTCAGCAGCAGATATGATTGGTGTGGCAATTATTAACGCCTTAGTATTCCCAGAAAGTAATTTTCTATTTCAGTTATTTGATCCGACTGGTGTATATGATTAAAGAGAACGACAATAAATCAGTTAAGGAATTGCAAAAGAAAACTAATGAGTTCAATGAAAACAGCACAATCACTAGATTATCTGAAGACAGATTAAGAAAACAAGATTTGGTTACTCTCTACCTAAAACAATTTGAATGAAGCTTTATTTTCTTTATCCCTCAACTCATCCTGACGCTGCTCTAGACAATCTAAACTTCATGAATTTTGCCAGCCTTTTGATCAACAGCTGATTTACGAGTATGTATGTATAGCAGTTGTAATGGGAGTTAGTGTTTGGATATAAGTATATGTGAGAGGATAAGTTCTCAAGCCGCAACTGATCGAATATCTCACTAAATAAATTTGAGCAAAGTGAACAAGTAATGTCGACATACAGAAAATATATAACCCCTCACAAACAGGACAAAACTTTGTTAGGAGTAAAACATCTAAATCCAACTGATCATTGTATTGCATACAATCCGAGTAGTATTAAACAAGAACAACATGTGCAGGTGGTAACACCTAGATTAGGACTTAATATTATTATTGTACCAGGTTGTTGTTTGTTTTGTTTGTTTGTTTTTTTTTGGGGGGGGGGATTGAGGGTGTTTTTTATGTTGTTGTTGTTGTTGCTGCTGCTGCTGTTGTGTTGTTTTGTTTGTTTTTTTTGTGGGTGGGTGTTTTGTTTTGTTATATTGTTTCTAGAGGGGAGTTGCGATATGAAGGTAAAAAGAGATGCTTATAAGGATGTTGCAAACAACCTAGGAAGAATACTTGCTAGAGATAAAACAATTTCTTATAGTGGTGATGACAGTGTTATGCTAAATGATTGCAATATTTTTAAAAAGATTTGTGGTTACTAACATCTATGAGAAAAATAGAACAGAGTATGGTATTATGAATGAAAAACTAATAAAGTTAAGATTAGGAGCGGCTAATGCGCAGAACAATGGTACTGAAGCTGTTCAGTTTGTAAGTAAGACGTTTAGAAAACCACTTGATATCCAGATACTAAAAGATCATTGTCGATTGTATCCCTTTGTTCCTCGTCAGTGTGTGAGATTGACAATTACATTGGAGAAAGTAAGTGAAGTGATAGATGGTGCTAATCAGGATTATGAATTGAGGAATATTTAACTTCAGTACGATACCATTACTTCAGATATAATAACTAACTCTATTAGCAAAAAGTATAGTAATAGACTTCCTTTTTTATGACTACATTACAGGAGAAAGAGCCATTGATGTAGCTGCTAAAACAACCGTAATGAGTTTAAAAGGAGTATTGATACTATGTAGAATAACAGAGAGACTTACCATGCAAAGCATTTAAATTTAGCGATAGATAACGTAATGATTAATATAGAAAAATTACCAAACATATTTTATTCACAGGGTTATACAATGAAGCAACAGTTTAATTAAGCCACTTATAAATGGAGAACTAAAAACGGAAAAACATTTTCATTGTGCCAAAGAGAAGATAAACTGATTTTATGCAAATAGGGTAGGAACTTGTCCACCAAACCGATTAACTTTGTATGACACCTAAAGCATTAAGTCGTACTTTTTTCATTCTAGTCATTGTTTTAATTTATTATAGCTACCAATAAGGCTAAATGTGTCACTATGTACTACCAGTTTGAATAAGAAATTAAGACATCATCAGATTAACCAAATAGTATCCAATATTCGATGATTTAAAAATAATTAAAAATAACAGAGAATGCTACTATTTTAAAATGTAGGTGTATTTGATATCGAGCAGTATCACTTGCAATCCAAATAATTCTCCATTTTTCTCTAAAAAGGGTAAACAACAGTTTTTCCTTGCTAATTAGGGATATTATTAAGATATTACCTTCAACATTTCTCATTTAACATCGATAGCATATCGTTTGCGCTGCTCGGCTATGAAACAAGTTTAACAACATAATACTCTTTTCTCGCAGAACATGTATGTAACTGCCTTACGTAGACATAAAACGTGACTACGGTAATATTTTTGTTATTTTCCTTCTAAATGTTAACACCATCTTTAAGTCGTGTTTTTAAACCATCTTAGGCATTAATCAATTTTAATCCATGCATAAAGCTTTGCAAAATCATTGATTTATTGTTCCATTGTACGATAATGATAGCAACAGAAAAGCAGTTTTATAATAAGTCATTTGATGTCATCTATCTACAATTTCTTTCTTTCCTTCCTTCTTTTGTTTTAGAGCTTTCAAGAAATAAATGTATCATATAATGAGCTATTAATGTCTTTTTAATCGAGGTATAAGTATATGCTGTTATTGATTACAAAACAACGATTAAGAAGTCATACAAAAGTTTCAATGTGTGGTAGTTACCGTCGTTAAATGACTGTATTATCCAACTTATAGAGTGCTCTTGTAAGCTCCACAATTCTTTTATTTTTTCTTAAGTGATCCATTAAATGTGTGATTAAGCTTTCATTGTGTTATATTTCCACACGTTCACCTCTTTTTTGTTGTTGTTGTTGTTGTTGTTGTTGTTGTTGTTGTTGTTGTTGTTGTTGTTGTTGTTGATGTTGTTGTTTTGTTTTGTTTTGTTTTGTTTTGTTTTGTTTGGGTGTTGGTTGGTTGGTTGGTTGTTGTTTTTTTTCAATTACATGTAATGTATTCACCTGAGAACAAATGCTATAATAAATATCAACACAAACTGTTAAGACTAGAAAGCCTGTTAAATTATAGATAATGTTCAACTTTCATTGGTTTATTGACAGAAATCTCTTGGAAGTAAATAAAACCTCTAGTTTTCAAAGATCAAGCCATGAAATTGATGATAGTAGTCCCGCGCCTGGCATATGTATTTTAAGTCAGAAAGATTATCCATTCCATAAAAGAAAAAGAGATAGGTGAGAATTGCAATTACAGAGGAGATAAATAAGTCATCACCATAAGCAGCAACATTTTTATAATAATAATAATAACAACAACAATAATAATAATAATAATAATAATAATGTTAAAATAGTGCTGTGGGGCTGGTGGCGGTAGTAGTGGTGGTAGAAGTGGTGGTGTTAATGATCGCGGTGAAACTACTAATTTACATCTCCTGTATTATATATTTTATACATTTTCTCTTTATTTACTGAATAAATATTTAAATCCCAAAGTCGATTTGTATCATTTACAAAATAAGCAAAAACAAATGGCATATGTATCTGTTAAATGTTGGATTTCTACTTTATATTAAAATGTAAATAGATCCATATTTAGTTAGGTTACTCATATACAAGAGTTGAATTCTAACATTCAATCCACGTGATTAATCAATAACTTGCACAGCCAATCAAAAGTGAGCTTTAAGAGAATATAAGTTCCTGATTTTCGAAACAACTGTTCCTACCTTTGGTGCTGCTGTTGATGATGATGATGCTGTTGATGTTGTTGTTGTAAGTTATCGTTTACTGTTGTTGCAATTATTATTATTATTAGTAGTAGTAGTAATAGTAGTATTGACGCTTTTGATGTTTTTATTAATTAATATTAGTCGATATCTAAATATTTTCACTGATTCATTTCAAGATTTTTCAGTGAACGGTAAGACATAGAATAGCCCAGAATATATATTCTGTTGCAATCTTAATTGTAGGTTGCATCTAGTTAACTACTACAGACTTTAATTCACGCTGTAACATGATAGTCATGTAGTGAAATAAGATATGCTCCTATTAATGTTAAATGATATCGACATTTTCTATCATCTGTTTGTGATTATTTGTCTAATTTTCATTTTCTTTTTCGGCTACAATATGCTAGAATTTAGGTATGTAACAACATAATCTGATATATCTCTTTACTGCCAAAATTGCGATTTTTTTCTCTTGTTCAGAAGACAAAAATACACATCGGATGTAACATACCATCGGTAGGCGCAGATGTTGAGGGCGAGCAAATGCATGGGATTTTATTATATCTATGTAAAGCGAAGGATCAGATAATCTGACACGTTGAAAGTCTTTGAAGCATGACGTTCAGAACAATGTCAAGACGGAATAAATACAACAACTTAAAAAGACACACATGACTAATGTACCTTGACTTACATAGTCCCAATGATATAATAAAAAACGATTAAGTTAACAATTTAAAGAAATTGTTGTAAATAATCTATTTACAATTTCCTAAGCATACAGATATAACAAGTTGATTATATCAGATTTACAGACGACGTAATAAAAATGTAAACGAACTCTGTAAGTATACAGTGACAACTGAAACACCAAAAACTGGCCATAGAACCTTAGCTCGGTGTTTGCGTAAACAGTTTTGGGGTGTTGCTAGAAGAAGTCTATTAGATAATGCTTGTGCTTTCATGCTCAAAATGAATAACATTTCTTTTATAACATAAGACACCCATGTTCAGTAACTTGAATCTAAAGTTATAATGGATAAAGAATGACTTTATCAACTAAATGAAAAGCAAGAAAAAATCAAGAAAAAAATCATTTTTTTAACAAAGCATAAGCATCACTAATAATAATAATAATAATAATAATAATAATAATAATAATAAAATAATAATAACAAGAAATAGAATAAGAAAATGTATTATTATTATTATTATTAGAACAGACAAGCAGAAGAGCGACAACCATAGCTACAATCGGCACAAATATCAGAATAAAGCTAAGCAAAATGAATTATTTTAGGAAACAAAGTTACCTGAACATTATTTTAATGCATCTGGATAATACATAGGATATAATTACTAGATATATATTTATTCTATTAAATAATGAGGGCAACGAAATACCACAGACAAAGACACGTGTACATGCATTAACAGACATAGAGACTTAAGTAAACTTTAATAGCAAATTCTGCATGTATATAAAATGATAAAAAGCAAAAACATTTGGATCACCTGGAAAGCAAGATCTGATAGTAGTCAAGAAACAGCAATAAAGACTAACAAACTTCTATGGTATTTCAAAAGGACATCAAGAGAACTTATATAATAATAAATTAATTAATTGCCTGAACAGGTCTTAATTGTACAGAAGTTTGAAATGATAAATATGTCTTTTTGGAATGTATTAGCGAATATAGGTTGCATTGTATCTTTCTGCAAAAGAGTTAGGACAAAATATTCGGTGGTCGAAAAAGCAACCAGTCTCATGGAATGCGAACACTTTGATTGAGAGGGATAGAGCATTTTAACAAGCGAAATGAATTGTTTTCACTCGACAAAGAATAAGACTAGCTGTATGGAAAAAGTTGTAATAATGTCGTCTGAAGTGCTCTTTTACTTATTATTATAATAATTCCAAAATTGACAATAGAATAGTATTGGAAAATATTAATGAAAATTGGATGTCATTATTTTCAAAGCATGTCATTGTGAGAAACATGAGCAGAGGAGTAAAGCCTTACACTTCATTTTAAATTTGGCCTTTCTTGAACGTCGTTTATTCAGGTCAAACCATAAACACTATTAATGATAATTCCACATAACTCTAACATCACAAACACAACCAGTGAAACACCACCTCCTCCTCATACTACTACTACTATGATAACTATTATTAGTACTACAACTAATACTATTACTACTAGTGCCACCGCTATTAATACTACTTTTTAGGAGAAGAAGACGAACAAGAAGAAGAATTATTATCATGATGATGATAGTGATATTGATAGAGATAAGGCCAAAAGATATGTAAACGAAGGGATCGAAAAAGTATAGTATGCACTGTGAAGCAAAAATTTGACATTGACTATTGTTCAAAATCGTGTAACAAACTTATCCAAAAAAAGGAGTATTTTGGATTCTAAAAACACGGAAACTAACCCATGTTGTCTTTAAACATTATGCTCCAAATTGTAGATTTCGATTATATGCATCTTATATGCATATCCACAAATACACACTGCTACTAATGTTCGGGATTCCCATAAAATGATGAGAAAAATGTAACTTTCTATTATCTGCTTATTATCGATATTTACTTTCTTATACTTTTTTCAGTGCATTACACCATAACTTTTCATAATTGATCTTAAGTGTTCTCGATATCTCATGTAAAGACTAAGGGTGATTGTAAATGTGTAAACTTTGATTCCTTAGCTAGATAGAAAATGATATGATAATGTAAAATAATACAGTGTATAAAAATTCCAACATAATTTCACTATTTCGTTTAATAGATATATACAAATAAATCCTTGGGTGATAATTCGTTCAAATATAGAAACGTCTTTCCCTTTTCAAGTCTCAACAAGTTTGAAAATATTACTAAATTACTGTTATGCTTACCGCACTTTTAAAATATATCTCGTCTTAACATTCCATGTTTTTAGTAGTAGCGAGGAATTTTGAGAAAATGACAGATTTCGTTACTGTGTTTAATTTTGTTCACTGTTTATTTCCTTCGTTCCCTCTGTCTATTTATATACCTATTCACATTTGACGATGCATATTTACACGCACGTAATCATGCATGTAATTAAGCTTTTTCCTACTTAATGCATATTTCCTCATCTTTTGCTATTGAGTAAGTTACTTTACATTGCTTTTGTTTTGTACGATTTTCTAAATTCGATAGTACCTATTTATTTGTATAAAGAAAACAGAAAGTTTGGTATATCACCACCAACCACCACTGTTGTGACGATGAATTATATATTACCGAAATAGCGGCCCTCATCTTTTCCCTGAGATTCACACGACAAAACATATCATGTTACAAAATTACCAATAAGTGTTACATCATAATAATAAAAAACGCCTACCTTGTTTTTGGATATTCCCTGGTAAATCCCATGAAAATTTCACATAACTTAAAGGTAGCAACAGCAAACGAGATTCGATAAGTGTTTGTTGCTCTAAATATGTTGTGAGGCTACTATGTTCAACTCTGATAAACCTGCTTTGATAATGACTTGCCAAAGTACATTTGTTTCATAAACAATATCACTTTAACCTCATTAAATACTAATCACATTTTAAAATTGTATGCAAACCAGAAGAAAATATCAGTCAACAGTGAAACAAATTAATTTACTGTGATGTCTGGCCCCTTTCTGATGCCCCATTTCATTTAACATAATTGTGTGAAAGCAGGTAAGTAAAAGTGCTGAAAGAGAGGCTTTCCGGTAGGGTTTTGTTGTTTCAACAGATTGAGTAATTAAATAAGGTGCTTATCAATCTCATTGTAGTGATGTGTAGGCACATAATTTCAATATTTCGTCAATACAAGCTTATAAACATATCTTTATTTTAATAACTTTACTGAGTTTATAACCACACTAAAGATGTTTATTACAGGTGTGGAAGTATAAACATAGCATACCCCTCTATTTCCCCGATTAAATAACTTACTCATCTTAAGTAACAAGGTTGCGATGTAAGACTTATTTATCCAACTCTCTTGTATAAAGATGTAAAGTACCGTAAGTAATCTATTTTTTCAAAAGCTGAATAAACACAAACTTTTACGATAATGTAGCAAATATATCTGATGATCACGTATAGAAATCATACTGATACGTGAAATATGTTCCATCGTTCTTAACCAGAGGTTGGTTTGGTTGCAAAATTATTTAATAAAAGACTTATTGGAATTCCTTCAAAGTTTCGAATGCTCCAAAATTACATAACGAATCAGAATTTTGTTTTAAAATAATAACGAACAAAACTATACTGTTTAAACGAGTAACAACGACCAAATGCTTTCTGAATGTAGACGGTTGCGCAATGAATGACCTTGATCCTTAAAAATGGTTCACTGGTCAAATTAGTTAACTCTTAGTTTGAAAATGTAAGATCGTACACCATGTCACGTGATAGTGATGAATTTAAAGTTTCCAAGCACCGCCATAACTTGCTATTGTCAGCCATGCGTAGTATGGAAATATCGTAAGAGTCAAAAATCAATAAATGTCTTTCTTATACAATATATAACAAAGAGATTTTATACTGGAATATTGTCAAATTGTACATTTCGCTCAAGTGCCCAAAAGTCATTGTAGGTGCTGGTATGGCTCCTAGTTTCATGCTTGCCTTTCTACACACGTGAGTCCATTGTAAATGGCTGCTTTATCATTTCTTGAACAAACGTCCTTTGCGTGGAATAACGTTCTGCTCGATAACACTTTTAACTCGAAGACCATTTTCGATTGGTGCATGTATTTTTACACCAACGTAATAGGTTTGTTTGAAAGGTAGTGATACTTCTATAAACTTAGAGTATTTGCCTTGAACCTCAAACTCTAGCTCATGAACATCGACAGAACAGCATTGAACTTGTCCATGATATTGTTTATATGTATCTGTTAGATTTACTATGTTTACTGGCAACCTTCAGATTATAAAAAAACAAAATTCTGACTAAGACTTTGATTTCAAGGTCATGATTTGCCGATTATTGAACTCATCTGATATATTATTGAAATGTACCTATGCATATAATTTTATGGCAATTCATTCGTATTTCTGTTGGATTAATAATATTCACAAGTTATTATTATTCAAAAGATTTAAAGTAGCCTTCAACCTTGACCAAAGGGTTACAAATAACTACTTAATTCATGAATTTGATGTATTCTTTTGAGGTGCGCACCAAACAAGTGTGATTAAAATGTATTCATATATGTTCCAGTCACTAGGTTACACACTTATGTTATCGCATTCACGAACTATCGGAGGAGCAGAAGTTTCGCATTTGTCTTTGGTCTTTAAGCGAGGACATAAAGAGGTTGTTTATCAAACTCGTCTGCGATATTGCCGATATATACCAAGCTGCCAACTTCGATTAAAATCGATTTAATTTCCTCTCGTTGTTATGTTTACAACTATTAGCTTTGAAAATCAAAATCATAACTTTTGACATTGACTTTACATGTGACACTGTTTGTCACATTTATCATAGAAACGCTTTAGATGTGACACTGTTTGTCACATTTATCATAGAAACGCTTTAAATGTACTCACATAAACTGTTTGAGCATGAACTACTTATCTATATTCAAGTTATTTTATTCACAATATAACTCTTCTTTTAAAACCTAAATATGTATGTTTGGCCATGTATATACATACAACCACATGCCAAGTTTGACCATTTCCATATGTTCAGTCAACACATACTCATACCTACCTATTAGAGATGCAATGTCCAAAAATCATGCCAGTTTAAACCTAGGTCATGAAATTTGGACTTTTATTAACATGTCAGTATCATGATAGATTTGTATTGAGATTCAACTGGACAGCAAGTCCAATAATGATCAATCTGTATTTCTTTGAGTTATGACTACCACAAGTTATTGGCAAGACAAAACTTTACGTTTGCCTTTCAGTTTGAAAACTTTAAGAAATTGGTGAAAAACGCCATGATACTAAATTTATTGAAAATTTATTCCTTTTTTTGCACGGTAGTGTGTATATAGCCATTTACAGTTTAAAAACATTAACAATGATCTTTGATCTGAAATCACGCCTGGCATAGTGCAGATTGCCACAGGTATCTGAGATTAAATGAGAAGGACGCACATGGGTTCAAATCTAACTGATCTGCAATTTCAGTCGAGAGTTTGAGCAGGGCGCATATGACCATGTGTGGCTAATCATCGCATTCGTGATATTGCTGAGAGCTATGCACATATTAAGTTTGATCAAAATTCATTTCGTAAATGCATTTGATTGAGGTGTCATGTTCACAAAAATGTGCTATATGAAGGACGAAGGATATCGGATAAACGACAGACGACGGTCGAACGGTCATTTCATATGCTCAACAAAACCTTTAGCAAGGAGATCTACTAAAGTTATATTTTCTCAAGAGCACTGTATAACAAAGACTTTCAAGTTTGTACAGAACTGAGTACAGTATATCACCCAAAACTAGGAAAAGACTTAAAGAACTATTACACAGAATCCGTTTGTGTGACTGCATTTCGGCATAACGATCCCCTTGTGAACTGTTGCATAATGGCACAAACAATCCAAGTACTCTATGTAACATGGTCTTTATTTCTAAAGCTTAGAAAATATGAGGAAGGAGATCTAATAAAATTGGAGAAACTTGCCAAGTAAAAAGAAAATAAAACAATTAAACGCCTTCAGAAAAAGCCATCGACTATTATTTTCTGAAAATGATGACAAGTATCCTTAGGTCTCAATGTTTATATTCTCCTCTGCTACGTAAGATTTTAGGACCATGAGCCTTCGTGTCATGTCAAGGTCCATACAGATATCATAGTGACAAAAGTTAACGATCTCCTGAATTGTAAAACAAAACAAATTGAAACCAAAGTAGCAACAACATTGATATATCATATCAGGCTCGAATAACTGTGTCATCAAAAATGAATCAAGTTTGTACCTGTAGTTTTTCTTAGGTTACATATGCCTCAGCCTTCATGATTTGGAAGTAAGAGTTATTCCGATTGACTAGCGTTCAATCATGTTCTCTAAGTCACTTCAGACAAGATATGAGCCCAACAGCAACTAGATGGCTCCTGATCATTTTCTTGAATTCTTGAATTAATTAGTTGATCTAAAGTCTATCTTGTACTGGTTTAAGCTATCTTATATATATATATATATATATATATATATATATATATATATATATATAAATATATATATATATATATATATATATATAGACAGATTATGTTGAATCCGTTAATTCGCAAAAATGAAAACACTTTGATGATAGATGATAT